>CM072667.1:44119383-44351883 GCA_036884735.1 Huso huso | reverse complement strand
GAAAGACTCGTTGAGAACAAATCTCCTTAGTTGAGTTGTTTTAAAAAATACAAAAACAACTCAACTAATGAGACTTGCTCTCGAGAGTCTTTCTTTTCACTTGGAGAATTACGCAAGAGCACACTGACTGGCTAACTAGTTAATTACTCTAACAGGTGCATTGTTCTGTATCACCAGATTGCAGTTTAAAGATCCCTGAATTATATGCTACAATGCTCACAAATTAAGTTATAATTACACATTGACATTGCATTGAAGAATGCAGTTTCTTGCATGTTTGACCAGATACTGTTGTATTCTTGCCCTCAATTCTAAGACTATCTGCAGAAAGCTGTACCGCCCTGACTGTCTCATCTTCCCTGTGTAGTGTTGCACAATAATCATGACCATGTTGTCTAAACAGGTCACAGGAAGAGAATCTGTTGTCTGTCACTGAAATTGAAAAAAAAAAAAAATCTAATGACTACTTTTTTTCTTTAAAACATGTGGTGAACAAACAATATAATATATATTGTTTGTTCACCACATTTATTTATATATATATATATACAGACGTGCTCAAATTTGTTGGTACCCCTCCACAAAAAACGAAGAATGCACAATTTTCTCTGAAATAACTTGAAACTGACAAAAGTAATTGGCATCCACCATTGTTTATTTCATATTTAATAGAAATCAGACTTTGCTTTTGATTTTTTATTCAACATAATATTGTAAATAATAAAACAAATGAAAATGGCATGGACAAAAATGATGGGACCGCTAACCTAATATTTTGTTGCACAACCTTTAGAGGCAATCACTGCAATCAAACGTTTTCTGTAGCTCTCAATGAGACTTCTGCACCTGTTAACAGGTAGTTTGGCCCACTTTTCCTGAGCAAACTGCTCCAGCTGTCTCAGGTTTGATGGGTGCCTTCTCCAGACTGCAAGTTTCAGCTCTTCCCATAGATGTTCGATAGGATTCAGATCAGGACTCATAGAAGGCCACTTAAAAAATAGTCCAATGTTTTGTTCTTATCCATTCTTGGGTGCTTTTAGCTGTGTGTTTTGGATCATTATCCTGTTGGAGGACCCATGACCTGCGACTGAGACAGAGCTTTCTGACACTGGGCAGTACGTTTAGCTCCAGAATGCCTTGATAGTCTTGAGATTTCATTGTGCCCTGCACAGATTCAAGGCACCCTGTGCCAGGCGCAAAAGCAGCCTCAAAAACATAACCGAGCCTCCTCCATGTTTCACTGTAGGTATGGTGTTCTTTTCTTTGAAAGCTTCATTTTTTCGTCTGTGAACATAGAGCTGATGTGACTTGCCAAAAAGTCCAGTTTTGACTCATCTGTCCAAAGGACATTCTCCCAGAAGGATTGTGGCTTGTCAATATGCATTTTAGCAAATTCCAGTCTGGCTTTTTTATGTTTTTTCTTCAAAAGTGGAGTCCTCCTGGGTCTTCTTCCATGGAGCCCACTTTCGCTCAAAAAGCGACGGATGGTGCGATCAGAAACTGATGTACCTTCACCTTGAGTTCAGCTTGTATCTCTTTGGCAGTTATCCTTGGTTCTTTTTCTACCATTCGCACTATCCTTCTGTTCAATCTGGGGTCGATTTTCCTCTTGGCGGCCACGCCCAGGAGGTTGGCTACAGTTCCATGGACCTTAAACTTTAATAATATTTGCAACTGTTGTCACAGGAACATCAAGGTGCTTGGAGATGGTCTTGTAGCTTTTACCTTTACCATGCTTGTCTATTATTTTCTTTCTGATCTCCTCAGACAACTCTCTCCTTTGCTTTCTCTGGTCCATGTTCAGTGTGGTGCACACAATGATACCAAACAGCACAGTAACTACTTTTCTCCATTTAAATTGGCTGAATGACTGATTACAAGATTGGAGACATGTGTGATACTAATTAAAGAAACTAATTAGTTTGAAATATCACTATAATCCAATTATTTATTATCTTTTCTAAGGGGTACCAACAAATGTGTCCAGGCCATTTTAGAATATCTTTGTAGAATAAGCAATAATTCATCTCTTTTCACAGCTTCTTTGCTTTATTCTATGACATACCAAAGGCATGCAAGTATACATGATAAAATAGCTTTTAATTTCATCACTTTTCAGGAGGAATGAAGCATTATTTCAATGAGCTGTAAGGGTACCAACAAATTTGAGCACGTCTGTATATATATATATATATATATATATTAGTATATTTTAATAAAAGTTTGCTATTAGCTATTAATGAACAAGAAGAATGACAGTCTTGATTACTGTTTTCGCCTTTAATTTAATTTCTTAAATGTTGTTAACCACAAATACATATGCGTGTGATATGTATAAATTATAATTTATGTACACTGCAGTTCAATCTCCTCAAAAAAAACCCAGTAATATATATATATATATATTTATATATATATATATATATATATATATATATATATATATATATATATATATAATCTCTGTGTGAAATATATATAAATTGCTCTTGGAAAATTTGTATATGACACCGCCTATGACTCCACTCAATTTCATTTGACACTATATTCGAGTACTGTTAGTATGGGACTATTTATTTATATTTATCTTATACCTTGCTATAAACTGTTTTATATATCTTGATATCAATTAAGATCTTAACTACATTTAACAGATATTAGTGATACTGTGTTGCTATTTTTTTAAGTGTCTATTTGTAATTGTTGTTAACTGACTAATTGTTAAATGTTTTAATGTGTGTGTCAGAGTGAATGACTGGATAGGGAAACAGGGTTAGTTAATAAAGTGGCAGGGTTTATTTATTTGGGCGTGTGTGGGCGGCTCCTGATTTCTGCTGGAGTGCGTGGCTCAGACTGATTGTGGCCCTTGCTTGTTTTATGTTTGGGTGTTTTATGTTATGTAGAAGGATTTTGTATTGATTTTGAATTTCACTGTTGGCACTTAAGTATTTTGTTTGTATTTTCTTGTTTATTTATTTATGTTCTTTTAATTTTGAGTTACTTCACTTTATTGCGCACATTCGGGTGGGCGGCGCTGTTGGTCTGGGCTTTCTGGAGCATCCGGGGCTGTCCTTCATACGCCCTCCACGGGCTGTGCATGAATGTGTTTGTGTTTTTCTCAAATAAAGACTTATTTTATAATTAATACTTGTCTCTGGAGTCCCTTATTCCTTCCGCCTCACTGTGATCAACCTGCTTTTAGTACAGCTTACCAGACCTCCCTGGGTATTAAAGGTGATGTCAGCTCGCAGCCTCGCACGCTGCCGGGTTCACATACCTGTACTCAATCCAATGAGTCTGAGGTTAAGACTGAGCGCCTGCTCTCTATACTGTATTCAGTGGGGAGCCTGGTTTGCTACAAGGGTACACAGGTTGTGGATTTGTTTTTTTTTTCTTGATTTTTATAGCTATTGAATATTTGAAATGCATTTTACTCTGTTTTTTAGAAATATAAATGCCAATCAATGGAATAAAATGGTTAAATAACTTTAATGTGTGGTGTTTGCCTATGAGACTAACAATGATTATACTGTGTTTGTATTTTTAGCAGTATGAATTTAAATTGTGTGCTGGGGGGACCTCCCCCCTATGCTGCAGCCAGTGGGGAGGGGGGATTCCAAAATTTTAGGGGGGAATGGCAAAAAAAGGCACTTTTGCATATAAAAAACTATATAAATTTTACTGCATCATCGTTCACACTGGTGTTGCTTTAAAATAAGCTGCATTTAGGAGACCTAACAGCTGTTCATCACTGTGAGACAGAGCACCCTCCATTGCTTTTGCCATTGCCTGACGTGAAGTTTTTGCATGCAGTAGAAGAAAAAGGTGCTTCTTTTTAAAACAGCACTCCATTTCTTTTTTTAACTCTTTACACTCAGCCCTGTTTCCGCCTGTTTTTCACTGTTTTCATTTATGTATGTTTAACTACTGGATAGTTTGTATTGCATGCATGTAACATATCAAATGTAAGCTGTAACAGGATCAGGCATACTATGTCGTAGAGGTGAGAACATATGTAAAAAATAAAAAAATAAAAATAAACACTTTTCCAAAAAAAGAATGTTTGGTCATATATATACTGTAATCATTGTTGGCTAAAAAAAAAAAAAAAAAAAAAAAAAAAAAAAAAAATTGAACCTCAATATGAAATGAACATGGGGTGGAGGGAAGCTGAGCTTTCCAACGATACCGCCCCTTTCAGTCTAGCTGCTACAATGACGGACAAATAGACTTAAAACGAAACCTAAGCTGTGAACTCTGTCACATGATGAGAGGCTTACAATAACTTCAGGCGATCGTAGTTCCGGCTTGGAGTATCCTATACACACACTGAATACGTCTTTGGAAAACCCAGTCTGTACTTTTAAACAACCGATGAACCAAGTAGGTGGCCTTTACGGTGCCTGAGTAATGTGTGCATAACCTTCGGTGCCCTGGCGCCCCAAAATTAATGGGCCTCAGCTGGCTGTGTGGTCCAGTGGTTAAAGAAAAGAGCTTGTAACTAGGAGGTTCCCGGTTCAAATCCCACCTCAGCCACTGACTCATTGTGTGACCCTGAGCAAGTCACTTAACCCTTTGCGGTCCATTGTCAGACCTGGTCCGACATTGCAATTATTCCTATCCGGTCCATTGTCGGACCCTGTCCGACATCATCAAAAAAACTCAAAAAACGGGTTTCTAGTCGTCTTTTCTCCGGAAAAAGCCGAGAAAACCATTCAATGGCCGAGTGGGAGCGACAGGGGCCGAGACAAGCCGATTAAAAAAAATAAATAAATAAATAAAAATAAAAAAGGCGTTTCTCATGAATAGTCATACCTGCCCCTGGCATCCCATATGGGCGGTCATAAGGAAACAAGCTGGCTGATACTGCATCAGCGCACAGAGACTATCACGGACATTTGCAGAGCTTTTTTGAGATGTTATAGTAATAAAATAATGACTGGATTGCATTATTGAGGAGTTTGGTGATAAAACGAGTGATCAGGAGATGATTGATCGGTATGTACGACTATTATTATTATTATTATTACACTATGTAACACAATTTTTGTTCCTGGGTAGTAAGTGTTATTTCCTAATTGCTTATGCCTCAAAAGTATAGAAAATGGCTATTATTCCCCACAAACTTTGCTTTTGTGACCAGGACAGTGATATTTTACCTATTTCCAATGAGAAAACGAGCGAATTTGTGTCTTTTCGTTCACATAAAGTCAGAAAAAAACAACATATGAATCCAAATTAACATGTATTTATACTAAAGTAATACAAAAATGACTACAAAAGATTTAGAAGTGAGTAGTTTTTCTTTTTGGTTGGGGTAGTATGGGTTTCTCTCCTCAGCTCCACCTCTGAAATTGTCATCTGGATCTACAACGTTTTCCTCGCTCTCTGACTTGCTGCTCTCTTCTAAAGACGGCTGCTCTCTCTCCAGAGGAGTGGGTACGGGGAGCTCATGGCAGTGTGGCACCGGGGCGATGGATGAAGGAAGGTCCGGATACGTGATAGCAGGTGCATTCTTGCCAGTCCGACGTTTGGAAGGGTCCACCATGCAGAAGTAACAGTTGCTTGAGTGGTCAGTGGGTTCCCGCCAAATTCTTGGGATAGCGAACTTCATGGCTCTCTTTTCCCCTCTGTACCATCCTACAAAAATACATTTATTTCACCCATGACTAATGTGTAAGAGATTCTCGCAACATTTTTCATATATGATATATTTTTTCAATAACATTGAAAATTGTAAAACATTTTAAAATTAAAAACTTTTACAATTTTAAAAATTTTAACAAATTTTGTAACATAAAATTCCGAGCAACAATTGTCCATCTTACCTTCCAGAGTTTTTTTGCAGTGCTCGCAGGTGAAATGAGGTGCCCAGGGTTTGTCTTGATCCCCGACAAAACGACACCTAGATAGACTTAATATCATATTTTTTTTCAAAACTGTTTACTTACTGCAGTGTACTGAGTTTCTATAATGCTTAAAGATAGCGGCCGAGAATCACGTACGAGAGAATAAAGTCTTGTGGCACTTAAAATATCCAGCACTACTTTTATTTATTTATTTTAACCAGAACTACTCAGAATGCGGCTCATAGTGCTTTTGTCACTGACACCCACTTCCTTAGAGATTGTTGTAGCGTTTCAGGCATTCTAAATAGCTTGGTGTCTTAAAATATGTCTGTGGGATTTTCCCACACTGAAAGTTGTAGATATGCGAGAGCAACTTCGAAAATGCAAGATCCCATGCTGAAATTCAAGCCCTGAGTATTAACAATAAAAAGTATGTCTCTGCGAGCCTACCTGAATTTATTTATTTTTTTAAATCCCACGATATCGTGACATGGAATTATATGTCCCTTTTTGTCCATGGGGACAACAAATACCGTTACACTCATCAACCAGTATCAAGAGGAGACACCGCACTTCCTTGCGCCAATAGGGACCTGTCACAAAGACGGCCAGAGTGGGTTGCGTCAGACCAGAAAGGAATTCAAACACAGACAGTTGTGGTTGTGATGAGCTGAGTGCAATGGCTGCACTCAGCGTTTATTAACAAATAAAAGGTTTGTAAACAGCACAAAACAGGACACGGCACTTGCGCCAAAATAAACAGACATACAAAAACGCACTAAACACAAACGGTGCACGGAGACAAACAAACACGGTGAGTACACACACTTCTCTTTACTCTAATGATTTTAACTCTCCTCTCTCTCTCCTCCCGTTCTCCTCTTCCGAACACCTAACCCCGACTGAGTGAAAATGTGCATCTATTTATACTGTTTGTGCTGATTCAATTACTACTTAATTATTCACTTGAATCCCAGCACGTGAATTCATTACGTGAAACCCGTGTTCACATATTATATTTTAAATGCACGGCGTGATGTGCAATCCCGTTTTAAATACAAATCTACACTTTTACACACACGAAACACAGACCCGTTTATATCCCATGTACCAATCTATACACCAACATTAACACACGCAACATACAACACATAACACAAAAATACACACAGGGCGGGCACTTTGCCACATATACCCCCCTGTGCAAACACATGGCCTCAACGGCCACCTCCCCATAAATACCCAGCAGTCCAGGCCAAAGTCTCGGGCTGGGAAGGAGGCTTCAGTGGGCCCATGTGGAAATGCTGTCAGCCCCCTGCCGGTAGTGGCACGGCTGACAGCATGCTGGTCCCGGCCTGCAGCGGCTGGGGGCAGGTGGTCCCCGACCTCCCCCTTCTTCGTAGCCGCAGCTCCCTCCTGTGGGGCTCCGGCCACAAGAACTCCTGCAGCGAAACTGCTGCTGGGGAAAGTGGTCTCCAGACCTCGTCCCCCCTCTGAGCTCCCCTTTCTGGGGCTCCGCCACCGCATCCTGTGGAGGTAAAAAGCAGAGGCAGCTCCTGCTCCTCCCGCCTGGCGGTGGCGGAAGCAGAGGCAGCTCCAGCTCCTCTGCTCCTGGTGGTGGTGGAGGCAGAGGCAGCTCCAGCCCTCTGCTCCTGGCGGTGGTGGAGGCAGAGGCAGCTCCAGCTCCTCTGCTCCTGGCGGTGGTGGAGGCAGAGGCAGCTCCAGCTCCTCTGCTCCTGGCGGTGGTGGAGGCAGAGGCAGCTCCAGCCCTCTGCTCCTGGCGGGTGGTGGGAGGCAGAGGCAGCTCCAGCTCCTCTGCTCCTGGCGGTGGTGGAGGCAGAGGCAGCTCCAGCTCCTCTGCTCCTGGTGGTGGTGGAGGCAGAGGCAGCCCTGCCCTCTGCCCTAGTGGAGGAAGCGGTGGAGGTGGCGGAGGCAGAGGCAGCTCCTGCTCTCTGCTCCTTCCGGTGGAGGTGGCGGAGACAGAGGCAGCTCCTGCTGCCTGTTCCTGCCGGTGGAGGTGGCGGAGGCAGAGGCAGCTCCTCTGCTCCTGGCGGCGCTGGCTCCCTCCGCTGTGGCGGCTGGGCTGGTGCGCCCCGTGCTGCCTTCAGCAGCACGAATAGAGGCTGCTGGGGGACACCAGCCTCCTGCCCCTCTCCCCCCCAAAAATTTTCAGGGGGTTGAGCCTGTAACTCCTCCCCTTCCGGCTCTTGGGGCTGAACCAGCAGGCATTTTCCCTCTGCTGGTGGCTTGGGTCCCAGGGCTGTGGAAGCCCGACTTGCCTCCCTTTGGGCTGTGGACGCACCGACTCCTCCCTTTTTGGGCTGTGGACGCACCGACTCCTCCCTTTTGGGCTGTGGACGCACCGACTCCTCCCTTTTGGGCTGTGGACGCACCGACTCCTCCCTCTTGGGCTGTGGACGCACCGACTCCTCCCTCTTGGGCTGTGGACGCACCGACTCCTCCCTCTTGGGCGTAGGACGCCTCGGGCTCCCCACTCAGGCGTGGGGACGTTCGGGCTCCTCCCACTCAGGCGTGGGACGTTCGGGCTCCTCCCACTCAGGCGTGGGGACGTTCGGGGCTCCTCCCACTCAGGCGTGGGGACGTTGGGCTCCTCCCACCAGGCGTGGGACGTTCGGGCCCTCCCACCAGGCGTGGGACGTTCGGGCCCTCCCACTCAGGCTGTGGAGGCAAAACCAGCAGGCATTCACCCTCTGCTGGTGGAGATGGGGACAGCAGGTACTCACCCTCTGCTGGTGGAGATGGGGACAGCAGGCATTCACCCTCTGCTGGTGGGCCTGCTACCTGGGCTGCTGTTCCTTTTATCGTTGCCCAGGTAGCTGAGGAGAAACTCCACACCTTCCTCCAAGGTGTTTGGGGTGTGTTCCTCCTGATAGGCCTCCCATCTCTCACTGTCCATCATCCACAGGGCCCGGACGACTATGGGTAGAGCCTGGGCCTCCAGCCCAGCATTCTCCAGGAACCAGCCCCGCAGTTTGATGGCGTCTTCTGCCATTGACTTTTTTTTTTTTTTTTTTTTTTTTTTTTTCCCCAAAACAATATTTGTAATCCTTTATTTTTTTTTTTTTTTTAATCCAGAATCCTGGTCTGACGCTTGGAGGCGCCAAGCTATCCCACCTAAGACACCACGTGTCACAAAGACGGCCAGAGTGGGTTGCGTCAGACCAGAAAGGAATTCAAACACAGACAGTTGTGGTTGTGATGAGCTGAGTGCAATGGCTGCACTCAGCGTTTATTAACAAATAAAAGGTTTGTAAACAGCACAAAACAGGACACGGCACTTGCGCCAAAATAAACAGACATACAAAAACGCACTAAACACAAACGGTGCACGGAGACAAACAAACACGGTGAGTACACACACTTCTCTTTACTCTTAATGATTTTAACTCTCCTCTCTCTCTCCCGTTCTCCTCTTCCGAACACCTAACCCCGACTGAGTGAAAATGTGCATCTATTTATACTGTTTGTGCTGGGATTCAATTACTACTTAATTATTCACTTGAATCCCAGCACGTGAATTCATTACGTGAAACCCCGTGTTCACATATTATATTTTAAATGCACGTGCGTGATGTGCAATCCCGTGCCTAAATACAAATCTACACTTTTACACACACGTGAAACACAGACCCGTTTATATCCCGTGTACCAATCTATACACCAACATTAACACACGCAACATACAACACATAACACACAAAATACACACAGGGGCGGGCACTTTGCCACAGGACCACAATGAGCGTTACGCTGACAGGAAGCCAACATTTTTCAATGCTCAAGAGCAGAATCTCAGAATGATGATGAAGATGAATGATGACTTGAAAAATTTCCAAAATATGTCCCAAGACTTCTCAGCTGGCTGACTGCATC
The DNA here is from genome assembly GCA_036884735.1 of Huso huso. NCBI lineage: Eukaryota > Metazoa > Chordata > Actinopteri > Acipenseriformes > Acipenseridae > Huso > Huso huso. Next base: position 44,342,140 of record CM072667.1, on the reverse strand, counting down.
TTTCAAAATACTGCTTGTTTTCTTAAATAATCGTGTAATAGCGCTGACAGTAACACAACACGCTTGCAAACTGAAGGTTACAGTTTTATTCCCACGCATGGCAGACCTTTTTTTTAATATTTATATAAAATATATTTTTTGCAGGCAAATGTTCCATTTTAAAACATAACTAAATGATTTAATATAAATGATATAGACTTCACAATAAGTGTGTTCCCTAGTATATTTCCATGTTGCCAAAACAAATTAATTGTCATTAAACTCGGATGTCCTGTAATAGTCATATGTGTGGATAAAATCCCTGGGGTCGTGTGACAGAAATACAATGAGTTTTGGTTGTAAATCTCCCCCCCGACCTGTGAGGGCGCTAAGCAGCGAAAGGGAAAGGCTTTGGACGGGCTGGCCTGACAGTTATTTCCCTGGTACGGGAAGTCAGTCAGCCTGGAAGAAGGCGAGACCGTTGCAGGAACGTATTGACCCAGAAGGGAAACGAGGTAGCAGCTGCAGATAGTAAAGGCAGCTGCAATCGTTTACCAAGGGGTCATGCGGAATGGCATAAAGGGGCCGGAGAATCATAAATCTTTTCCTTCACTTTGTTCAGAGAAGCACGGAACTGGAAGGACTGGGAGAGTTCCCAAAAAGAATTAAAAAGTATTCGTGAGTGTTTTGTTTGTTTGTAGCACTGTTAGTAATTAATTGTCTTTTGTTTTGTAAATTCACTAGACGGCTAACACGTCTCCGGAGCTGTCGCCTTGGGCCAGCACTACCCGGAACAACAACACCACAGTCACTGTTTATTGTTATCACCCACCTTGAGCACTACTGCACGCACCCAGACTGGTGATTTGTGTTAGTAGTATTGTGGGAGCAGATAACACGTTATTATTTATTTTGCTTTACAAATCATTATGATCATTTTCCTGCCGAGCTTTACACCAGGGGTGTATTGCCGGAGGATTACTGTTTGGTCGCCATACCAGGATTTGTGTTAAAAATAAAAATAACATTTCCAAATTGGATTAAAATTTTCACTTGTGATTATTTCTGCACTGCATCACCTCTGCACCTGTTCATCTCAGCAGCCACTTTGCCACACGTGGTGTCAGAGTGGGATATGGATCGCAAAGCATTAGCGGAGCTGCTGAAGGCGCTGGACAGCAGACGGGACACAGAGGAGAGAAGGAGGGAGGAGCGCTACACTGCGCTCATTGAAAGGGTAGGACTTGCACTTTACACAGCACCAGCCCCTATCGCAACACCAGCAATGTCAGCACCGAAGGCTCGGGCGATGAAGATGACGGCGGAGGATGACCCAGAGGCGTACTTGGTGGCGACCACCGCGTCATGGCCATGGGAGCTCTGGGCAAGCCAGCTGGGACCCTGCCTGATCGGGGAGGCTCAGGCAGCCTACCAGGCCATGAGTGACCGCAGCGCTGCCAGTTATGACCTGGTCAAGCTGGCCATTCTCCACCTCCTCAACATTACGGCAGAGACCCACCGGGTACGGTTCAGGGAGTACCGAAGATCCCCGGAGACATGCCCCAGGGTGGTTGCGGAGCGGTTGTGTGACCACATGGTCCACTGGCTGACCCCCGAGAAGAAAACCAACCTGGAAATGGGGGAAGCAGTGGTGGTGGAGCAATTCTGCCATGTGGTCGGCGCCGATACCCAGGCCTGGATACGGCGCCACAACCCTGACACCCTGGAAGCCGCCGTAAAACTGGCAGAGGATTATGAGGACTCCCTGGTCTCTGCCCGGATTGGGATACTGTCGGTTCCCGCCCATCGGAGCAGCCGACCCTTACCTCCAGCACCACCCCTACCATCAGTCCCGGGAACCAGACCTCCGAGACCGCCGACCCCAATGGGCCCCCTTGCCTCCTCTTCATGGAAACCAAGGTTGGCTCCCAGCTGGGGTATAGGTGCTACCCCTGCCCCTTTGCCCTACCAGCAACGGGACAAGTATATAACCCCTGTTCCCTCTGTCCCCCCAACGTGTTTTAGCTGTAACCAACCGGGACATCTGGCCAGGTCATGCCCCGCTACCATGGAGTTTTACGTGGGAGGGAGCATCACTGAGACAAGGCTGGGGTCTGGTGGGAGAGTGCTTGAATTGTAACAAACGCCAGTCAAAAGGAGTCGGAACGCAGTGTGACTGAGAGGGCGAGGTTATTGGGCCATCCGTGGCAGATGCTACTCCGGCCCCTCTCAATATACCAGACATGTGGTACTCAAGCACGGACATAGTGTGGGGCCAACATAATGACCCGTCACTAGTGCACGCTTGGGGGCAGGTCCGGTCTATTGAAGGTAAGGATGTTGATGGCGCTAGGGCGCTAGTATATCCACACTTCAGTATCAAGGGGCAATTACTATATAGGGTAAATCTAGCCGCGGGCACAGGACAGCCTTTAACACAATTATTGGTTCCCCCGTCTTGTCTGACCGAGTTCATGATATCCCTTTTGCGGGGCACCTCAGAGCTGACAAGACAAGGGAGCGGATATTGGCTCGATTCTATTGGGTAGGTCTTAATATGTCGAAATATGTAGCCATATGCCCAGACTGCCAGAGAGTAGCGCCGGGTCGAGTGCGCCCCGCCCTTTTGGTTCCACTGCCGATTATTTCCCTCCTTTTGAACGCATTGCAATGGACATAGTGGGCCCTCTGCTACCTTCTGACTCTGGGTATATGCATATATTAGCAGTGGTAGATTATGCAACATGATATCCAGAGGCAGTTCCATTGAGGTCCACTAGTGCCGCTGCAATAGCCACCGAGTTAGTACAGATTATGGCTAGAGTAGGGATCCCCAAAGAGATCTTGACTGATCATGGAACCAATTTTCTGTCTAACACGTTACAGCAGGTACTGTATATAAAATATTAAAAATACGTCCCATCAGGACGTCTGTTTATCATCCACAGACGGACGGTTTGGTGGAACGTTTTAATCAGACTTTGAAGTCGATGCTGAGACGGTTTGTAACGCAAGAGCAAAAACATTGGGCATCGCTCCTTCCCTGCCTCCTTTTTGCAGTGAGAGAGGTGCCACAGAGTTCGACAGGGTTCTACCCCTTCGAGCTCTTGTACGGCCGACAGCCTCACGGCATCCTCGATCTGTTGAGAGAGGGGTGGGAAGAGCATAAAGGCTCGTCCAAAAATGTAGTGAAGCATGTGCTACTAAAGAGATTGCCTAGATTTGGTTGGTTGTTTGGCCCAGGACAACCTCAGATCGGCTCAGCACTGACAACAGCAGCATTACAACAAAAATGCACTAATTCGAACCTTTCGACCAGGAGACAAGGTAATGCTGCTATTCCCTCATCAATTGTGTGCAGGGGCCATGTGAAGTGATTCGGGCTATAGGGAAGGTGAATTATGAAATTAGACAGCCCAATCGCCGCAATGAACGTGAAATTTATCATATAAATTACTAAAACCCTGGCAGGCAGGCAAGGGAGGTCTTGTTTATAGCCCCAGGTAATATAGAGGATGATTTAGGCCCCTGTCCAGAGACTCCTAGCACAAAAATAATTTCGATGGGGGAACAGTTGGTTCCAGATCAGCAACGGGAGCTGCGTAAGCTTATTGAGCAATTCAGCAATGTTTTTTCTGACTTGTCCGGCAGGACTAACTTGGTTGAATATGACATTATCTCTCCAGCAGGTGTCACTGTGCGGGATAGACCTTACCGGATCCCAGAAAGTCGACGAAGTGGCGTTCGCAAAGAGGTATGGGACATGCTCGAGCTTGGGGTGATTGAACCTTCCAGGAGCGAGTGGTGCAGTCCTATTGTCATAGTGGCTAAGAAAGACGGCACCAATCGCTTCTGTGTGAATTTCAGGAAGGTAAACGCTATTGCCAAGTTCGATGTGTACCCTATGCCTCGGGTCGACGAACTTTTAGACAGACTGGGAAAGGCGAGGTTTATCTCCAGATACTGGCAGATCCCCTTAACCTGCAGTTCTAGAGAGAAAACTGCATTTTCAACACCAGAGGGGCTGTTTCACTTTAAAACCATGCAGTTTGGGCTACATGGTGCACCCGCTGCCTTTCAGAGACTGATGGACCAGGTTTTATGCCCACATCATGAATATGCAGCAGCGTATATTGATGACGTGGTCATTTACAACTCCACCTGGTGAGAGCATCTGGCTAGGATTGCAGCCTTCCTTCAGTCTCTAAGGGTAGCCCGGCTGACAGCTAACTTGAGAAAATGTGCGTTTGCCAAGACAGAGACTCAATATTTGGGATTTTTAATGGTGAATGGAAGGGTGAGACCTGTGGTCACCAAAATACAGGCTTTGGTTGATGCAGCGATCCCCAAAACCAAGACTCAGGTAAGGTCACTACTGGGATTAGCCGGTTATTACCGCCGCTGACCTCACCAAGAAGAGTGCTCCAAATTTAATTAAATGGTCAGCTGAGTGTCAGGGGGTGTTTGATACTATTAAGCGTAGACTTTGCCAGGCCCCCACTCTTATTACACCGAATTTCACCAAGAGATTCATCCTTCACACCGATGCGTCGGATGTGGGTTTGGGTGCAGTCTTGTCTCAAAAGGTAGCTGGAGTAGAACACCCGATACTGTATCTCAGCAAAAAGATGCTACCTCGGGAGCGTAACTACTCCGTAGTTGAAAAGGAGTGTTTGGCCATTAAATGGGCTACTCACTCTTTACGATACTACCTGCTGGGACACTCATTTGAACTTGTTACAGACCACACCCCACTTGGTTTAAGCACAATGAAGGACAGCAATGCAGTGATAACTTGGTGGTATCTGGCGTTGCAGCCCTTCATGTACCACATGGTACACCGTTAGGGGAAAGACCACCAAAATGCAGATTATTTTTCCCGGGAGGAGGGAGTAATGGGAGAGAGAGATTCAGCCGAGTGTTCCTTCGGCTCCACTCTGAGTGGTGGGATATTTGACAGAAATGCAATGAGTTTTGGTTGTAAATCTCCCTCCTGACCTGTGAGGGCACTAAGCAGCGAAAGGGAAAAGCTTTGGATGGGCTGGCCTGACAGTTGTTTCCCTGGTACAGGAAGTCGGTCAGCCTGGAAGAAGGCGTTGCATGGAAGGTAGCAGCTGCAGACAGTAAAGGCAGCTGCAATCGTTTACCAAGAGGTCACGTGGAATGGCATAAAGGGGCCGGAGAATCATAAATCTTTTCCTTCACTTAGTTCAGAGAAGCATGGAACTGGAAGGACCGGGAGAGTTCCCAAAAATAATTAAAGTATTCGTGAGTGTTTTGTTTGTTTGTATCACTGTTAGTAATTGTCTTTTGTTTGTAAATTCACTAGACGGCTAACACGTCTCCGGAGCTGTCACCTTGGGCCAGCACTACCCGGAACAACAACACCACAGTCACTGTTTATTGTTATCACCCACCTTGAGCACTACTGCATGCACCCAGACTGGTGATTTGTGTTAGTAGTATTGTGGGAGCGGATAACGCGTTATTTGTTTGTTTTACATATCATTATGATCATTTTCCTGCCGAGCTTTACACCAGGGGTGTATTGCTGGAGGATTATTGTTTGGTCGCCAGACCAGGATTTGTGTTAAAAATAAAAATAACATTTCCAAATTGGATTACAGTTTTCACTTGTGATTATTTCTGCACTGCATCACCTCTGCATCTGTTCTTAATCAGCAGTCACTTTGCCACAGGTCGTCAAAGTTTTCTTTCTTTTTTGCGTGCGACTAGTACATTTTAACACTAGCACTGCCATAGCTGCTTTTTGAACGGCTTTTGCAATTCAAATTTTAAATATCTCTGCATATGTGAATATCTTGTGCATGTCCGTTCTTAAGTGTTACTAAATATTTGAATTAAATACCCATACGGTGTTTCAGCTGCAGAATCGTAAAAATGGAATAAGTTATAAACATTTGCTTCTTCAACCGCCAGACCCGCAGTTTGTGCGTCATATTGAAATCAATACAATATAGCCGACAATTTAGTCTGGGCTTTGTAATAAAATCAAAGTCATTGTGAAAGAACATATTATATACTCCTGTCGAGTGCTGAAACACTAATGAAAGTCATTCTACACATAATAATAATAATAATAATAATAAATAAATTATTATTATTATGTATTTTTATTAGCAGTTGTCACAAAATATACACATTGAATCACAATACAGTGTGATACAGCTACGTTACTTAAAGGTGTAAAAAAAAATGTGCTTATTCTAATCACAAATAAGTGACAATTGGGACTGATGCTAAACGAAAGCCAGAGACTGTTGCATTTTACAACGCAACAAAGTACGGTGTGGATATGTTGGATCAAATGGCACGGCTGTATTCTGTCAAAGCTGGTACTCGCAGGTAGCCTCTGGCTGTTTTTTATAATGTTTTGGACCTGGCAGCAATCAACTCTTTGGTTTTGTACAAGGAGTGCACCGGCAACACAATCACTCAGAGGGACTTCATTTTGCAGCTAGCCCAGGAGCTACAGCAGAAACATTTTGATAAGACACAAAAGCCAGCTGGCAAATGCCCCTCAACCTTCAGCCAGCGCTGCACCCACTGGCACACGGAATAAAAGACAATGCCATGTTGCTAAATGCAATAAAAACAGAACTTTTGATGTCTGCGCCCATTGTGAAAAGGCAGTCTGTGGCAAATGCACTGGTACAGTTGAAAAGCGTGTTTTCTGCATAGATTGTACTTAGAAAGCTGTAATAGAACTCTGAACAGACAGACAGAGCCTTGAACTCTGTTTCACTCAAAGTGCTTTCACGCTGCATAAGTTATGTTATATTTTTGTTTTATGCTATTTTTATAACTAGTTATATATGTTTTATCATTTTATATGTGCATACAGCTTTCTACACCGGTTTACACAAGTTTATTTTATTAGTTTTTCATGTTTGTGTGTTTTTTTTGAAAAAAATAAGGTTTAGTTTTCAATGTAAATACAGTGTTTTTGCTCTGAAAATGTTATGTATGATTGTGGCGGTGTGTCTTTATATTATGATTTATGTTTATATTACGGTGAAGCACCGCTTATTTTGTTATTGTTTTTGCATTTTAAAAACCCCGTGGGGATGCGTGACTGAGCAGCTATTGAGTTGCGTGTGATTGGTGACGTCACGGACCAGGAAGTAACTGGAAACCAAACAATGGATGGATGGTGGTGAAACTGCAGCGCTACGGCGCTCGGCGTTTTATTAAATAAACAAAATAAACAAAAGATTTAAACAGAACAAATCACTCTAAACAAAAAGGTGCGTTGGCCAAACAAATAAGTATCACAAATAAGTTTACACTAGCACGCTTAGCAGTTATTTTTAAGTTTTGTTTTCTCTCTCCTCGCTCTCTCCGCTCTCACTCCTAATACACTCTCCCCCTTGCGCAGACAGCTGGAGGCTTTTATATTCTGGCCGATGGGTTAACTAGCTGTTAATTATCTTATTAGCCCTCGGCCACAGTCTGCACGAGTTTAGTAAGGATGCGTGACTGTCAGCTAGTTAAATAATCAGTAGCTGATCAGTCACTCATCCTCACAGGGTTTTTAAAATGCAAAAACAATAACAAAACAAGTGGTGCTTCGCCAAAATACAAACATAAATCATAATATAAATAAATAATAAACAAAGGGGCGGGACACTCCGCCACAATGATGTTCATAAATAAAAATATTAAGTTGTATCCGATTGTTTGTTTTTCATTTTCATATTGAAGTCGTTTTAAAATGGAGCCGCACATTTTGTGGGTGTGGTGGTTGTATGTAGTCCGAAATCTCGGCGGTTCTAGTGTTGAAATATCAATAAATTGTTTAATATAAATGATACAGACGTCAAAATAAATGCATTCCCTAGTGTATTTCCACGTTGATGTAGTAGCTGTAATAAGCTGACAAATGGTTTTGATTCAAAAACACTTTATGTAAAAGAAAGGTATACCTCCCAATACAATCATATAAGCACAAGTTACAAACTGACTTTGGACCAGGCCTTGGTACAGCTCAGTGCATATGTTTCTATGGGAAAACACAGGTATCCGCAAAGTCAGTTAAAAAGAGATGAAAAGACTAATTTTTTACAAGATTTGATATTAATACCTTCGTAAGCAACTGGTGATTCCCCTCCCATTTGTCTTACTTCTGTCCAATGATAGGTGTTTCCACTCCATCATTGCACACTCCCTCTGCAGGGGGGGGGGGGGGGTTGCGCTATGTCCATGATGCGTTACATGATTAATACCTTATGCAGAAAGCCATTACTACATTGACAAAACAAGTTAATTGTCATTAAACTCGGATGTCCTGTAATATACATATGCGTGGATAAAAGTGCCTGTGGTCTGCAAAAATCTGCAAAAAAAGGGAGAAAAAGGAGGACATTTTTACCTTACTTTGGAGACTTATTTCTCTTACTGTATGACAGGTAATGACTTTTTTTCTACGTTTCACCTAAGAGTGTTGGGAACTACAAATGAAAAGTGAAATAGTGCCTTTGGCTGATTTACTTTTGCTGCGCCAATACCCTGAAAACCCAAACTATCCTTGCTGTATAGTCTCTGGCAGTTCTCGCTGATAACTTGGCGCGAGGAACTACCATTCCTTTCAAAGTAAAAGCTGTGCTTAAGTGGTTTTTTTTTATTTTTGTTGTATGTGATTTATCCCAGCATTTTGTTTATACATGTTGAAAATGGTTGTGTAACATTGTTTGTCTCCGTTCAATGATCTCATTACTACAGAACCCCTAAAGGGACATGGTGTAAATTAAAAAGAGCTACTATCTGGTGCACACGACCTGCTATCTCGTGAGCACTAGATATTATAGTAAGTCGTGAGCACGAGATATGTCCTGCGCACGAGATAGTAAGTCGTGCACACGCCGTAGTAGCCTCCCATTTTAATTTACACCATGTAAATTACTATGCCACACATACATCACATTTCTTTTCCAGCATATCAAAAACATGTTTTTGTGTCCTTCATAAACAAAATGAAAATCCACAAAAAAGAAAGCAAAAACCTGAAATGGTTGACAGATGTAAACATTTGTATACTTGGAAAAGTACACAATAAATAACTTGTCTCACTCCAAATGTGTTAATATTCCAACTATTCTAATTAGCTTTTCCAATTCACATATAATTCTATGACAACATAAAAACAACCATGGTTGTTCTGGTTTTAGACGTCACCTCACCTGCCCAGTGTTATCTGAAATGAATCCACCTACTGTACCGGTTAGCAGTGTGTGCTGTAAAGCCTTGTCAGAACATGGGTCAGGTGAGGGCACAGTGGCGGCCTTACCTGACAATTTCCCACCTTTTTGGAATTAGCTCTTGCTGTCAAGCAAAACATAGTTTTTTGTGTTTAATTATATAATGCTGACATTTATGTTCAAACTGAGATTTTCTAACCTTATTTGTAACTCAACTGTTAATGAGCACCATAAAACTGCACAACCTCTGTTCATTCAAAAAGTGATAGAAGAGTTGCAGAACAGAACAAATCCTTGTAACACACTTTAACGCTGACCTAGAGGTGAGTAGTTTTAAAGATTATTTTAGATTTAGCTGTCCTTTTACATGTTAGCTGGTGAATAAGCTATTAGCTCTCCCTAAGGATAATTTGTTTGAGTCGAGCAGTAAATGTGATTTCCAGATTTGATTCTATGATTTATTTCAATTTATAACAAGTCTACAATACCCAATATGAACTTTTAATTAGAATGCACTTTACATGATAATTAAGTCTGTGGAGAATATTTTCAAAGTTTTTATGCCAGTCTTTAATTAATTGAATAAAAAAACAATGCATGTTCATGTATGCAAAATTTAGAAACAAACAACTTGAAGGGTTTAACCCTGAATTATATTCAATTGCTTAATTGTCTGGTATGTTTCTCCTTTTAAAGTCAATTAGTTAATTCAAGACATTATTTTAAACTTGACTGTCGGCACACGTGAGAGGCTGGGTTAGGTACTGAACGCCATTAGTACACACGCTACATTAGTGACACAGATAATTAAGGGGATGGAGGTAGAATTGAATAAATAGCAGTGCAAAGTGGGAGATAGACAGAACTAAACTGAGCAGACACTGAAGAGGATCAACAGTGGTGGCGTACAGTCTGAATTAGCTCTTGTTTGGAGCTCCGTTATGTGGCCTGCTCAGAAGACAATTGTAAGCCTGTATTACGTTTGTCCTGGGTGGCTCCTTGTTGTGAGCAGTCTTTAAACAGGACCCAAGCCAGTGTTCTTTCACTACTAACATGCTACAATATGCCTGTGTCTAACTATGTATCATAGCAAGTAAAATACAACAACACTGTGAAAATAGTGCTGTTATTCCGTCTCAGGATTTTGGTGAAACTGATAACCCTCCACCTCCAACTTGTGATCTAATCAGCAAAAATTAGATTGGAAATTAAATTTAAATTAAATAAAGTCTTTGACTGATAGACAGAATTATCGGTGCGTTGCATTCTTCTTTTATAATGCAACACACTGAGTTGGTCAGACATTGGCATTCCTGTATTGCGGTTAAGAGTCAATCTTCTTTGTCATGCAAAGATTCCAACAATTGGGAATACTGAGAAAATGGCTGCATAGAAAACCAGATAAACAGCCATCTTGTACATAGAAAATTATCCAGACATCTATGATGCCTCACACTCAGTGTACATGGATGCAGAAAGTTGAGGAGACATAGGGGGAGAGATAGCCCAGCTTTTATTACATTTTTGGGTATTTAAAATGCTTCTCAGAAAAAACAGGACTTTGTTATTTGATATAAAAAAATAGATATACTGTGAGCACATGCTCATGCGTTTGACGTCACCAAGACAACGGAAACAAAAGGAAGTCAACAAACAAGCTACATTTAATGCTAGCATTCAGACCTGACTACAGGCACCAAGGAAATAATACAAAATGGCTTGCTGGTCATAAATCCCCACAGGAGGTTTTCACATTGACATTTATGTTCTACCGTAGGCAGCCATACAGCAGTGCCTGAGGTTTGGGAAACACAACAGTAACTGACAAAAACTGCAAAGAGATTAGACATTGATGGAATCCACTGCTGCCCTAAAGAAGGGAGGTGCTCTGATTTGATTAGATTTATTTAACTTATTTTAACATGCTAGCACTTTCCTTTTCCTCTATTTATAGCTAATTAACTTGTATAATTATATAACTTATGTAAAATAATAAGCAACCGCATAGCTCAGGGCTTTATTCAGTCCTGCAATAAAATCATAGAATGATTTTTTTTTTTTTTGGATGGTTAAATGATAATGGTGTTTGACTCCAGCCAAAGAATGTTTTCAAATGAATTATAGTATACAGATGTTTCTGAACAGATCTAGAGATCTCTTAGTGATAAATTAGTGCAGTACCAGATCTCATGTTTTAAAATAAAAATGCATGTTTATTACACTGAGTGTACAAAACATTAGAAACACCTTCCTAATATTGAGTTTGCCCTCAGAACAGCCTCAATTTGTCAGGGCATGGACTCTACAAGGTGTCGAAAGCATTCCACAGGGATGCTGGCCCATATTGACTCAAGTGCTTCCCACAGTTGTGTCAAGTTGGCTGGTAGTGGATCTCTACTCCGAATAGCTCGTTCCATCTCATCCCACAGATGCTCAATTGGATTGAGATCTGGTGACTGGGCAGGCCACTGCAGTAAGCTGAATTCACTGTCATGTCCGTGGAACCATTCCTGGACAATCCTAGCCTTGTGGCATGGGGCATTATCCTGCTGAAAAAATCCATTAGCAGATGGATACACTGCTACCATGAAGGGATGCACCTGATTGGCAATAATGTTCAGATATCCTGTGGCATTCAAACGTTGCTCCACTTTTTCAAGGGGACCAATGTGTGCCATGAAAACACACCCCACACCATCACCACCAGCCTGCAATGTTGACACGCGGCATGATGGATGCATGTACTCATGTGGTTTTCTCCATACCCTAGTCCTCCCATCAGCGTGAAACAGCAGGAAGAAAGATTCATCAGACCAGCCAATGTTTTTCCAATCCTCCAGTGTCCAGTGTTTTCGTTCCTTAGCCTACTGCAACCGCAGTTTCTTGTGTTTTGCTGAAAGAAGTGGAACTGTGTTAGGTCGTTGGCTGCCATACCCGATTCGTGTCAAGGTACGACAAGTTGTGCATTCTTTTATGGGTCTTTCGGCACCAATGTTGTACAGGACTGTCAGTTGACTAACTGTAGCCCGTCTGTTGCTCTGCACAATTCGTGTCAGCCTCCTTTGGCCTTTTTCATCAATGAGCCGTTTTCGACCACTGGCCTGTCATTGGCTGGATGTCCTTTGGGTGGTGGACCATCCTTGATACACACGGGAAACTGTTGAGCGTGGAAAACCCAGCAGCGTTGCAGTTCTTGACACACTCAAACCGGCGCGCCTGGCACCTACTACCATACCCCGTTCAAAGGCACTTAAATCTTTTGTCTTGCCCATTTACCCTCTGAATGGCGCACATACAGTACACAATCCATGTCTCAATTGTGTCAAGGCTTAAAAATCCTTCTTTAACCTGTCTCCCCTTCATCTACACTGATTGAAGTGAATTTAACAGGTTACATCAATAAGGGATCATAGCTTTTACCTGGATTCACCTCGTCAGTCTATTTCATGGAAAGAGCAGGTGTTCCTAATGTTTTGTACACTCAGTGCATAACAGGTGTTTCTTTCCAATCCAAACTGCATGCTTGAGACCTATATTACAACCTGAGAGGAACGGTCGTGCCTTGTGCCAAGTTGTCAGCGAGAATTGCCAGAGAGACTATACAGCAAGGATATTTTATGTGTTTTCAGGGTACTGGCGCAGCAAAAGTAAATCAGCCAAAAGCACCATTTCACATTTAATTTGTAGTTCCCAACACTCTTAGGTGAAATGTAGGAAAAAAGTAAATACCTGTCATACAGTAAAAGAAATAAGTTACCAAAGTAAGGTAAAAATGCCTTTTTCAGATTTTTGCAGACCCCAGGCACTTTTATCCATGCATATGTATATTACAGGACATCCGAGTTTAATGACAATTATCATGTTTTGTCAACATGGAAATATACTAGTGAACACACTTATTGTGATGTCTATATCATGTATATTAAATGATTTATTTCTGTTTTAAAATGGAACATTTGCCTGCAAAAATATATATTTTTATATAATATAAATATAAAAAAGTTCTGGCAATATGAGGGATTTGAAACCATAACCTTATACTGTCAGTGCTACACACACAATTAGTTGAGAAAACAAGCAGTATTTTGAAAGATGAAGTCAGCCACCTGAGAATTCTCGGGACTTTGTTATTTTTTTACATTTTGTGAGATTTTTTTTTGAGTCATCTCATCATTCTGAGATTCTGATCTTGATCTCTGAAAAATGTTGGTTTCCTGTCAGTGTAACGCTCATTGTGGTCCCTATTGGCACAAGGAAGTACGGTTCCTCTCGATAACGGTTAATGAGAGTAACGCTATTTGTGGTCTCCACTGGACAAAAGGGAACGTTAATTTCTGAGAATTAGCTATATACCTATATATTCAGTAACAGTAAAACATAAATAAATAAATACATTAATAAATATTGGAATAAATCAATACATAGACATTTATTTATCTTGATATTTATTTTTCACTATAAAAACTGCCATTTAATACTGTATGAAACGAAAATAAATACTCAACAGTTCTTGTTCAATTGTATATTAGTGAATATTTATGTACATAAATGTCATCATGCTTTTATATTTTTTTACTTTCAAATTAAAAAGTATATTGTAACGACCCAGACAATTGCTTTGTTGCAGGACTTGTTATCTGTTCAGTTTGTCTCGTCTGTCTTATGTTACATACGTATTGTAAGGGGAACAGGTCAAGGTGTTACTTAGCATGGGAACAGCGGCAGGAAACGACGGGAGGTTATATAAGGGGGTGCATGAGCCTGGGGACTGGAGACTGAACTTGAATGAAAAACTGTGGGTGTGACTGAGCGAGCATGTGAGCTGTGACTGGAGAGAATATGCAGTGAAAGTGCCAAGACTAAAACATAGGGTTATTATTTTGGTGCTGTGAATTCCGGCCCCTGACAGGAATACTCTGTAATTTCAAATAAAACTAGAGTTGCAAGCAACTTTACGGCTTCCAAGCAGTTATCGTGAAATTTAAGTGCTTGGTTATTATAAATGAAGCTTTATCATCACAATTGTGTCAATTTTGGCCCACATATTGGAATTATTGATTAGTAGGCTATTTAAATTGTATTTGGATGCACACAAAATTCTAAATAGTATGCAGTCATATAGACTTTGAAAATAATGCATATAAGAGGCTAACATTGTTCTAAATTCTAGATCACTCTTTGTTTGAGTTTGTGTGCGTGTGTGTGTGTGTGAGCGTGTGGTGCCCTATTCTTCATTTTTCAATATAAAATAAAGTCTACAGCATGTATTGGTTTTTGTATATTTTAATGCCACTATCATTTAATGTGCATTTTTTTAAAGCAATAGAAAGTGATAATAATGTAACGATTAGCTATAAGGGGTGCCTGGCAAATACACAATTCACCATATTTAATTGTGACCAAACCGCTGCTAGGACATAACATGTGCACGATTTATGAGTAACACTACTCCAATCCTATGCCGAGGAATTATAAACAGGACAGAGGAGAGAAGAAGCTGGAACAGAACCCAGAGAGACAGTACAAATTGAGCAGTTATTGTGCTCTGCAGGTAATAGACCTTTTGGAGAGTTGGCTCAAATACAGAACAAATTATTTCATTATAAATCACATCCAAAGTTATATTATAGCACTCAATAGTTAACCATCTGGCCCAACAAACATTATATCCGGCTGAATCAAAAACATCATATTGCACACTTGATAAACTCATTATAGTTTGCACATAAATAGTAATTATTGCACATCAATAGTAGCCCAGTTATATTGCACATCTTAATCATGTATATTACACAAGTTATTTATATTGCACACCTTGGTTAATCATGTATATTGTGATAAGTGAAAAAAAAAAAAAAAAAAAAGAACCTCCATATGTCTTTTAAATACACTGGCTGCTTCGTTGCCACCTATTGAGGATCTGCGATTGTGGTTTTATCAGTTTAGTCTTAATTATAACTATGAATGTAGTTATGAAATAAAAAAATAATAATAACATAGACGCCGTATCAGTACAGTATACCCATTCACTTGAATTCCGTATGTAGATTCTACAGAATCAGAGACGATTTATATGTAAACACAGCCCTATAAATACAACTTACTATAATTAAAATAAAAGGTAGAACGTAACTGACGCCTGTTATATGTTAACATTCTGCCGAAATTATACTCATGGTAGCTTTAATAAAACAAATTTGTTCATAAGTTTTACAAACTGCGTATAACTTTTATTTCGAGACTTTGAATTTTCCCATTGACTTGTCAACACATGGTGGCAGTAGGTTTATACAAGGAACACTTTAAAACATACAAATAACCAAACGAATATCATATTAAACATCATTTATATATTGATATGAGTAGTCTGTCAGCCTACCTAAGAGTAGATCCTGTAGCTGCCACGGTGCTTTAAAAAAAAAAAAAAGTCTGCTTTTTATTCTCCTTGAATAACTACACGATCTTTACAATTACAATGCTATTTCATACAGCAAGCGATTCTGAACAGTTTTGTGTATACATTTCTTACCAAAAATAACTCGTTTAATTAAAGATACGGCCCCAAAGTGCCCCCCCCCCCCCCCCCGTGTCTTTTAAATGGGTTACACGCGCAGGTTTGTTGGAACAGATTCAGGATCTGTGACTGTTTGACCACAGTTCAGTCGTAAAAATAATTATATAACAATTTTTAAGCAAACTGTATTCATGTGACTTGTAAAGCTCATGTATTATGTATTTTTTTGTTTGTTTCGATTGTCTTCTGGTTTAAAAAGCATAGTGCTTCTTATTTTTTATTTTGATTTTTTCGCGTGGATGAAGCTGCAACAATAGTTTACAGTATGTGTCTTTATATACTGTATACTGTATGTACGTGTGAATTAATATCATCCTTTCCACTGTAATTACGTTACATGAGTTAGTTAAACACCAGCAAAGAAATGGCCGTTTTAAGAAATATTTTTTTCTCTAGCTTGTTGACTGTACCATGTTAACAGCTGTCCCCAGTGGTGGGAATGTGTCATTTCAGGGTAAAATTTGGGCAAAACTGGCATGTCACCCATATTGATTGGCTCATGGCGGTCATGTTTGTTGATGTAGGAACTTTTTCCTGACTAATTTTTTTTAGAGGACAGTACAAAGATAACGTATAACCAAGATTCACATCAATCAGCCAAAGGGCTCATGAGGAGTTGTTGTTTAAGCGTTTCACACAAAATCCAACATAGCTGCCACACCATGTGACCGATCCATTTTTCCTTAAGTAGAATCAATCGTGGAAATGAGCGCACTATGTACAAAATTTTTCACAGCTGTACTATTTACCGTTCATGAGAAGAAGACTTTTGAATATTGTCCAAACTTTTCATTAAATCCAAGATGGCTGCCACACCATGTGACCAAAGGCCGCCATATTGACCACGACACAACATCACATAGTCCTCAACATCCGTGTCAAATTTTGTGCGTTTTGGTGCAGCCGATAAGAAGTTATACGCAGTTTTATAGCCAGTTGCGTATGTTGATGATGTCATGCAGCGTGGACGCCATGATTTTCACAGTAGCAACTTCCCTTGAACAAGCATAACAGATGACCATACTGAGATGTTTTATTCCAATTTTTGTTTCAATCGGCTAAGCGGTTTCAGAGAAGAAGATGTTTGAATTTTGATGATTTTATATTTTTATGGTAATTTTATGTCATTAATCGATGTGGTTGCCAAACCACATAACCAATCAGCTTCATATTAACAACAGTTCATCAAGGACTATCCCTCAACATGTATAGCAATTTTCAGAACTCTAGAGTAAGCGGTTTCCGAAGCATAGGCGTTTTAAAAAATTTCGCAAAATCCAATATGGCTGCCAAACCATGTGACTTGCGCAAGATTGGACGCCTAACCTGTTATCTGCACATAGCCACCTACCTACAAACCCGATTTTTTGTTTCTGCGATGAGGTTTCGGCAGAAAGAAGAAAAATAATAATAATAATAATAATAATCCTTACAGAAACAATAGGCTTCCTAGCCTATGGCTTGGAAGCCTAACTAGCCTATGGCTTGGAAGCCTAACAAACATTCTGAGAATTCAACACTGTCTCCCTGAGTGCTACTTTCTAAACATGAAAACGTTACAATATACTAAATGAATGGATCAAGCTTATTATGATAGTTTGCAAAATCAGATGAAAGCTTTCAATACACTTGGGATAATACATAATCGTTATTTACAAAATCTTGTTCATCTCGTTGCTTGTTAAAAACTGTAACTTGCTATACTACTTGCAAATGTTGTGAAATGAAAGGACATCTGCATTGCAGTCTGCATTGGAAGCATGTCTTGGGTTCGATTCCCAAAACGATTAAATGTATTTTATTTATGTGTAATTTTTTTTTTTTTTTAATGTGAAACAAATTTAGTTGATATGAACGACGCTTTCATTGAACATACATACTTTTGCACACAACTTTAACGTTTATACTTCAACTTTATATATATATATATATATATATAAAGGATAAGTATAAAGTTGAAACGTATATATATATATATATATATATATATATATATATATTGTAACGTTGCCTATCTGTTATCGGCTTTTTGCCCTTTAAAAGATGGACCCAGACACAGAACTGCACCAAAAAAAACTTTTGCACTTTTATTACAAAACAAAATAAACAAAACAAAAAACCCTAGCTCAAACGTTATATACACATATGTAGGTCCCTTAACGTGCAGGACAGCTAAGCTGTTTATGATATATATTTATATAAACAACCAAACATTTCATATCCCTGGTGATCTCTCTCTAATGGAGCTATATCTTTTATTTGTGGCTGTTTGCCCTCAATACCAATTACCTTGTTTGGAAAAGCCACATTCTCATTTTTTTTGGCCTCTCAAACAAAAACATTTTTTTTATATTGCAGGCCCCTGTCCTTCTGTTACATATATATATATATATATATATATATATATATATATATATATATATATATATATATATATATTAAAATGATTTTATCTTATTCATAGCTAAAAATCTTGCTTTTCATATTTAGGATAACAAAACAAAACAATTCACACATATAATACTACCCATCCTTAAACAACAAACTGGACAGCTAAAATAAAACAAAAAAAAAAAAAGTTTACCTTTTTAAAAAACACAGGTCTCTTCAAATAACAGCCTCTCTCTTCACACAGATTGAGACTGTCTTGAACTTTTAAACACCCAGGAAACAAAAATAAACAAAACAAAACCTGTGCAAACACAGCCACACACACCTTTAATGTATATATATATATATATATATATATATATATATATATATATATATATATATATATATCAAACGTGATTGGGGGAGTTCTCTCATCTATTGGAAGGTAAAGTGAACGTTTGATTTCGTTTTGAGCAAAGTGTTTTGTCTTACCGTGCCATCCTCTGGGTGAGGTAGTCTTTGTTTTGCAAGGTTTAATTTATTTTTATGAAAATGCTGGACTCTATCGGTAGCAATTTAAATAATTCAGCACATATGTCATAACACCAACAAAACACAGTCTAAACAGACTTTCTTTTTACCTGACATATAACACCAACAAAACACTTTCCTTACATTCAAACAGTTTTTGTTCTTACGTTTCCAGCTTTCTTTAAACAGCAGAACAAACATTTCCATACCTGTGTTGCCGAGCTCCCAGGGACGATTCCCTACTACCTGTGTGGTAGAGAAATACTCCAATGGAGCTAGTTACAGAGGGACGAAGAAGTGAGCCAGTTTATTTATATTTGTGTAAATATTTGTGAACGTTCCTCGTGTCTGTGCCAGTGTATCCCAATCAATACTAATTACCTTGTTTGGGGATAACAGCCAGTCCCAATTCTCATTCGACCCTCCCATGTCTTGCAGAAGATGACCAAGCTGGGGAGGATGATGTGGAGGCTTTTGGCAAAAATGAATTCAGTAGGTGAAGCCCAGAGGAGGCATACCATTAAACAAAAGGCCGAAATCCTGGCATTTCAGCTGTCTGGCCCTGAAATATCATGCTGGGGGTTATACACCCGGGGTTCCACCCCTGTCCTGATGTACAATCTTATCCATTTAGCCACTAGATGGCTCAGACACAAATAATACCAGAAAGTTATAACTTAACAAGGAGACCCAGTACCACACCTATAGCCCCAGATCCCGGCAACACATTAACAAAACAAATGGCTATGTCAAATTTTTTTATGAGGAAAAGATGGAGTGCAATGCAAACCCTTTCATTGTCCCTGTCCTTTATCTAGTACATTAATTCATTCAGGTATATATTACTTTATATATATATATATTATGATATATATGGGGATATATATAACTGCTGTATATTGAAGTAGGGTCCCATCTTGTAGATTATTGGAGTAGTTCCCATTCCCCATTTCTTGGCAGAAACATACCAGGGTTTGACAAAATTCTTATCTATTGAGGACGGAAGTGCACGCCTCCTGAGAGCCCCCATGACATTTTCCCGTACCCAGATTTATTTGTTGAGAATTATTGTGTAAAAATATTTAGTACAAAACAAAAGCCTAATGGGGTAAAAAACGTGGAGGCAAGGGGTAACAAAACAAAACAATTCAGGACAGGACCCCAATACTACCTAAACTTTGTTCCATCATAAAAAAATGATCTACTGTATCCAACAAACTGTTGACAGCCCCAGGTGTTGTAACATTCACACTTGTTTGGGGGGACATCTGGGGTCCGAAAAAAGACCTTGCAACGGATATTAAGGAGGTTCTATTGGTTGGGTATTAGAAAGGCAGTGGACGATATTGTAAAAGCATGTCCAGAGTGTCAAAAATCCAGGTTTACAGCACCTTTGCAGCCTCTTTATCGAGGTGCCTTTTTTTTTTAAATAAGTCAGCTCGAGGGCACATCTTGGTTAGACTCTTCCTGAAGCCATTCCTTTCGGAACAGTTCTCTCGGTAGGTATCCGAAGGAAGTTTTGACGGACCAAGGCACCCCTTTTATGAGTCTCTCTTCACCATCCTCAAACGGATGGGCTTGTGGAGAGGTTTAATAAGACCCTGAAATCAATGAAAGAAAGTACAAAGACGGGAGGGACTGGGACCTCCTGTTAATTTAATGTTTGCGGTTTGAGAGGTGACAGTCTCGACTGGTTTTCACCCTTTGAATTACTGTATGGGGAGACAGCCAAGGGAATCTTGGATAGCAAAGGAAACATGGAAGCCCAAAGGTCCACAGGACGTAATATTTTACAGGTTCACGAATTAAAAATAACCCCCATAGTAAAAGCTCATATGGAGGAAGCACAGGCACAAAGGACAGTATAACAGAAGGGCGGTGCACCGTAAATTTAGCCCAGGGATAGGGTTATGGTGTTGGTGCCAACCCAAAAGTAAATTGTTTACTAAATGGTATGAATAATAGCTCCAGTAGGAGAAGTTAATTATAAAGTAAAACAAACAGATAAGCGAAAGAAATAACAAGTGTATATAGAACAGGAGGAGCTGGTAGCATTAGTGGCTTTGGGGACAGCGGGAATAGACTGGAAGGGGAGGTCATACAGCAGTTGGAGGCTAACCAAGATGTGTTCTCTCCGGTACCAGGAAGGACGACAGTTCTCAACATGAGGTCCACACAAGTGTGTGTCCGGTACCTATAGGATCCCGGAGGCCCAACAACGAAGTCGTCCGAGAGGTCGAAAACAATGAGACGGATGGGCGTGATTCACCTCTCCGTGGAACAGACCAATTGTGATTTCAACAATGATTTTTCAAACCAGGTATCTTTGATTCATATCCTGTGCCTAGGGTGGATGAGCTAATTGAAAGACTTAAATAAACCACTTTAGACCTCAATATAGGCTTGTTCCAATACAAAGTAATGCCGTTTGGATTGCATGGCTTACCGCCACCTTCCAACGGCTTATGGATATTATGACCTGTGCCTCGGCTTACATTGATTTGATATTCACAGAGTTGGAGAAAGTCAATGCGGTGTTAAAACCCTAAGAAAGTCGCTGACTGCAAACCCAGAGAAATGTTTTGTGGGTTTGCAGGAAGCAAAAAGCCCCAGATGGATAAGTAGAGGCCATCACTAAGTGGCCTATACCAAAGGATAAGAAACAAGTTAGAGCATTTAGGTTTAGCCGCTACTATCGAATTCTCCTCTATGGCTTCAAAAACCCCAGATAAAGCCTTTAGGGCTATTAAGGAAATACTGTGTAGTCCAGTGTTAAAAGTACCTTTTTCCCAGCCCTTTGTATTACAAACGGATGCTCGGAAACAAAAAGGGGCAGTGTTGTCACAGGTCGTTGGTGGGGAAACATCCCGTAGGGTTGAGCCGGAAACTCCTTATGGTGGTGGAAAAATGGAGGTGTTAAAATATTATCTATTAGGCAGGAGTTCACCCCTAGTTACAGATCATTTAAAGTTTATGAAAGAAAACAAAAGAGAAGAATTCTCGCTGGTTTTAGCTTTACACCGCATGTTCAAAATTGAACACAGACCCAGGGGTCTCAAAACGAATGCAGACGGGCTATCAAGAATACATGGGGTTAGTTAGGTCGCTCAACCTTATAGGTTAGAGCTGGGGAGAATATGTAAGAAAAAAGCGTCGTCTTTAAAAATAAAAGCAACCTTTAATAGGCAAGGCGGGTTTCTGGGTATAAAGGAGTGGAGCGGGACAGCGGGGTGATTGTGGGAGCACCGCCGATGTGTGCTTCTCAGAGAGTTGAAAGTGCATTACGTGTTATTGGAAGGTAAAGTGAACGTTTGATTTCGTTTTGAGCAAAAGCTGTCTTACCGTGGGCGTTTTTGGGTGAGGTAGTCTTTTTGTTTTGGTAAGGTTTAATTTATTTTTATGAAAATACTGGACGAATGGTTCACAAACTGTCACAACTGCCGTTGTAGGTGGATTTGTATTTACTTGGGGACTCGAAACTAACATTGTAACAGCAAGAACTAAGGCAACAGTCTGGGGTTTTGGGCGTGGTTTTATTGTAACAGACATGAACAACAGTTTCCACAGGTGGCGTGGACAATAAGGATACTTTGTTGAACTCTGAGACACCCGTGTTTCTGTGAACAAATGGGACATTGGTTGCAGGGTTCATCCCCACACAGATACAATTTCTATCAACGGGCCTGTCTTCTAAGGGCCCATGCCATCTTGTGGATCCTTGCGTGTTGCAGCGATTTCTAACAGAGGTGTCCATTTATCCTTAATTTATTGTTGAGACATTCCAGCAGAGGGTGTCTTTTTTCTTACCAAGTTTCCAGCAGAGGGAGTCTTAACCTGTGTTGCAGGAGAGATCCAGCAGTCTTCCAACACTCATGTGTTACAGAGATATTCCAGCAGAGGGTGTCTCTTTCTTCTTACCTGTGTTGCCGATCCAGCAGAGGACGCCGGTTCCCTACTTGTGTGGAAATACTCCACCAAACAAAAAGGCCTCGCCTGCCGGACTCGAATTCTGAAATCAGAGGGATTTACAGGGCTTTACTCAACATAAAAGAAAGTGTAATTTGTGTAAATATTGTAAATAAAATTACTTGCCTGAACGTTCCTGCAACATGCCAGTCGGTGGAATCACACAGGGGTTCTACTGGTTTGTTTACAATATATATATATTTAAACTATATATAACCCTAACTAGTCATACTTTCACTCCAACTATATAACCGCTACGCTACACAGATTCACATCTTAACCCTTTCAACAGACAAAGCTACTGTTAACATTTACCTCAATATAGGTTGAATAATGTTGGTATTCCCTGGTGAAAAAGAAGTGATATCATAATGTGAAAAAATACCAAGTTACCCAGCCATTTAAAGTGGAGATAGCAAAAACACAAGCTAAGATAGAAGAAACAATTGGGGCAACCTTGGCCCCCATCGGCTTTACAGTTGTGCCTGTTTGCTTTGTGCTGTCTTGCCCCAATGGTTTCTTTGAAACTTGCCTTGTGTTTTTGATATCTCCACTTTTTGCAATAACTTGTTTTCACATTTCCAATGTGTTTTTGTCTCAGACTGAAGTTCACAACAGGTGTGATTTATGAAATTATTTTGTTAATCAAGCTATAACTTAAATAAGTAGTCAACAATCTCTTTAGGGTGTTTCTGGAAAAACAAGAAGGCACGTTCATATTTTTGAAGGCTTTTAAATTTATTCTGAAAGGATACTTGAATAATCAGGATTGATCTGTAGTGTTAAATCTGTTCTTCGGAATGGCACATACCAAACAAATACTCTAGTCATCCTTCTATCAACATGCAACAGGCAGATGCAGATTTTATATTTTGCTCAATACATGTAAGCGATGCCAATTGTAATACATTATTTTAAACAAAAAGGAATATCAGTGTAAAATCTTTCACTTAAATTATTAGTTGACTAGGTTTTAATACAATTAACTCCCAAATAACCAGTTGCAACTGAAAAATAAAGAGGCCGGGATAAAGCAAAGTTTGGCATATGAAGTGCTGTCATGTCACCCTGTTTTCCAGAAATGTGCCAAGAGATAAAACCTAATGAGAACAATGAGTAAGCAACTGAAACCACATGGCATGATGATGGGCTACTTCAGGCTGTTTTTCATCCTGTGAAAAGTACTTCTGAAATAATTATGTTGAGAGTGCAGGTGCTCAGTGCAAGGTGCAAATACATTTTTTCATGCAAGCTTTTTTTGTGAAAAAAATGTTTAGTCTGCTCTGAAAATAATTGGCAAAATCTGTGTTAACATGGTTTGGTAGCATCAGTTGAACACTGCTAGATTAGACCTCATACGTCACTCTGTTTAGTGCTCTTGAATGTACTGAATGTAATTAATTTCATAATACATCTTCATAAAATATGTCATATGTTTAACCTCAGACTTGTCCATTATGGTTTAGTTTGTTTTAGACTTTAAACATTTAAAAAAAATACTAGTAAATATCTGTTTATTTATGTCATTGACATTCAGCAAAAGAGCAATATACAACAGAACTGTCATTTCTCAGCTGAAGAGTGTGATAAAAGAGGAAAATAATGGGATGTTGCATTTATTTATTCCAGTGGTTCTGCTAGATCTTACTAATGGAATGAGCTCCTAAATTTAGAGGGTGATACAATTGGACAATGGTGATGGGGCCATTCATCTGCTAGACCATTTAAAAACTAGGAAACCAACAAGAGGGAAAGTGTGGTTTGTCTCAAAATGTGGATGGACATTAGGTAAATAAAAAACAAAAGGTTTAACAAAAACGGAAAAAAAGTAATTGGGGGTTATTTTCAAAGGAGATTCACTGAAGAATAGTGCTATACGCAATTATTTTGACAGTTTTTTTCTGCACCTCTGTTTTTCCCACCAGTTGAGTATTTTCTGAAGCTGCAGAAAACATGGTGGGAATCTATCAGCTAGTTTGGTTCATTAGGCAGAATATATAATGATCTAAGAATCCTTCTATTTTCCAAAGACCAAAGTGGTGGTTAATTTAAACTTCCACCAGTTTGCTTTCCGTTGGCTTTGGAATGGTCAATACATCTATCCGACAGTACCAAAAGAGTGACAGCACTTCAGATCGAAGCAGTGGCCTTGGAACAGTTATTAAAGTGGGGGTGCTGAGAGCCATTGAACAAAACTGTAACCCCTGTACATGATGAAAGACATGTATCCGGTTGCTATTATGTTAAACATGTTAATAAAACGAAGCCAGCATCAACACCTGTTTATCTATTTAAGTAAAAAAATAAATCTTTAACCACAGTCCTTGCTATAATGTTTACAACATGCTTACCATAAATGTTTAGAGAAAACAAATTGAAAAGTAGCGTATATACTGCAATTTATAAATTTACTTGTAAAATAGGTTGAACAGTTGTATTTTATTTACAGTAGTCATTGACAAGGACAGTCAGAAGGCTCAAAAGGTTGACTTGTGCTCCGGTGTCATGCTTCTTGTGAAATATTTCATGAGGGACATAATGTACGTCCATAATATCACTGTGTACGTGTGTTAGAAGCTTGTATACAGTAGAACAGTTATTGAAAATGTCCCATGTTTTTGGGTAAATTCTCAGCTGCACCACCTGCTAAAATCAGCTTGTCACAAATGCAGCTAACTAGGGGTGCTGCTTTGTTATTAAAAGAAAGTTGGCATAAATACACCATTTCTCATATGAGGAGCCGTTTCAGACAAAAATGCATCAAGGCAGAGCGAGAGAGACAGGAATTAATTACAAAAATTACAATGTTATTTATTTATTTTATTGTTTGCCTATAAAGTTAAGGAATGCAGATCCCCAGAAGACCGTATAGCGCCTATAAATAAGTTTGGGATTCTCTATCAGAGTCGGAGCCTATGTGAAATGTATATATGTGTATACAGTCTTCCTACATATATTTTCATTTGTATTTAGTGGATAAGGTAAAATATTACTTTTTGGTCCTGGTGCATCTAAATAAATAACCATTACTTGAATAAGATGTCATTTTGATAGGAATGACTGAAAGCAGCTGCTTTACGATCGCACTTTTAATTTTAAATATTGCACAGTTAACAGCCTAAATTTTATACGTAGATAAACATTGCTTCCTGGTGTATTTGTACCCTTTAATTTCAATTTGATCAAAATACTGTAACTTTATTGTAATTGTTAATGTGGATAGCAATATTGCTTCTGGCTGAGGGGTGGGTTCACACCAGGCAATTCAATTGCCTAGTGTAATATAGTGAGCAAGAATGCTTGTAATCTTGCACAGACTCGGGAGCAATATTGCCAGTATACTGCCAGAATTTGCTAGTAGCAATCTGTGGCAGATATATAATTGCCACCTTGCCAGGAATTGCCTCCCTTGTATATTTTATGGAAAGGAAGGTAGTAAATTATGAGAAATCATACTGCAGTGTCAGAAAATACCACCTCTACATATTCTGTAGGAAGAATTAGGTATTCAGTTGTGAAAAGTTGTATTTTAGGGTCAGAAAATGCCACTCTTGTATATTGTGTAGGATAAAGAAGGTAGTGAATTGTGACAAGTTGTACTATACCCTTGTTTACACCACTCTTGACACAGCCTCGCCTCTATTGCATTATGTTGTACTGTCTGCTCTCTCTTGCATCTCCTCCACTACCTCTCCTCCTTGCACTTGATATGTTACTCTAGGGCAGTGGGTCTCAAACTTTTTTGTTCACGGAACACCTGAGTTTTAATACAATGGGTGGGCCTGTTTCTGTGAGCAAAGCTATTTTAAAATTGGAGATTTGAAGAACGGTTCTAGTTTACTTTTCATTAACACGAATTTACCAAGTGGGGGAAAAAATGTATTGTTTTATTTATAAATAGATAATTACAGCAGAAATTGATTTATGTGAATTAATAATCTGTGAGGTACCAGCACAGTCAGAGCTACAAATCTCCACCTATAATCTTTATTTAGAAAAAAGAATGTTTGGATGCTGAACACTGATTGGCCTTTGAGGATTTTTTTACAGTGCAGTTAAATAATACAATGCACGGCGGAACTTGTTTTTGCCAAAGCCCAGTTCAATTAATAAATTATCAATACACAACATATTAAACTCGCAGTAAATAAACACATTGTTGTGAGAGGTCTTTTAAAGTTTTTAAAAATGAGTGACATTCCTTTCGTCACATTTGATCTGTTCGGAGGCATCACAGTAGACAAGTGGCTAGAATTACGAGAAAAAAAGATTAAAGCAAGAGACACAAGGAATTAACAAGTCAACAAATTAATGAAAAAATGCTTGGGCAGCTGCTTCTTTGCCTTCTTGGTACCACCACTCCTTCCCTTCTTCGGGACCAGCAGTTCCACCTCCTGCCATGGAGGGGGTTGGTCGGGTGCTTTGTGTCCAACCTTGCCGACGGCAAAGCACCACTCCTCCCCTTTGAGGCAGGTGAGGCAGGTTTCCTGATCCCCCTGCGGTGATGGTACGGCCTTCAGGCGGATCCACTCCTCCACGGTCTCCACCTCACCTTGACCGAAGGCCTGCACATGGAGTATGGGCACCTCCCTGAAGGCGAGGCACCATGTAGCCCCTCCTTCCTTCAACTCCCTCTGATGCTCATGCCACCTCTTCATGTAGGCATCCACTTTATCCATTTTTCATTTATTTATTTATTTTTTTTCCTCCAAACACGAAAACACTATTCGAAAAAAAACGAACAAAAAAAACGCCCTTTGATTTTCTGGTCCGGCTCCTGGAGGCGGTGTATCCCTCTTCTGGACACCAACTGTGACCGAGTGCTGTTGAGTGGCGTGTGAGTGGTGACGTCACGGACCAGAAACAGGAACCAGAACAAGGAATGGTGGTGGGTGAAACTGAATGCTACGTAGTTCAGTGCTTTTATTAAATAATACATAAACAAAAGGTTTAAACAAAACGAAACACTACAAATATTATTATTATTATTATTATTTATTTCTTAGCAGACGCCCTATCCAGGGCGACTTACAATCGTAAGCAAATACATTTCAAGTGTTACAATACAAGTAATACAATAAGAGCAAGAAATACAATAACTTTTGTTCAAGTATATGATATATACGATGATATATGATATATGTGATACAATATATGAGTGATACAATAACATACTGTACCATTGTGTTGTCATCTGAACAGCTCACTGAACTACACATTATACAGTATTTCTCAACTTCACCTCATAGAAAATAAAAATAAAACCACAATAATGCTTTCCACTGCTTCAGTGACTCACTTATATATTCAAGTCCCAGTGCTCACATTATTTTTTTTTTTTTGGATTTGCTGTAAATTAAATCATTCAAAATAAGTTTTTACCTTGATGTAAAAAAGAAAGTTTACCTGAGTGTTCCATCTATGTTTTAGCAGTTAGCATTCTATATACGGCTAGCAGTGTTGTCTCCACTTTCTCAGTGGTGCCGTGCTGCAGGTACTCCTCTACAAACTTAAAATAAATCAGTATATTTAATTTGTTACTTTGATATTGTAGATTATCTAAACATACAGGGTAAATAATTGAAAGATTTACCATTTTTTAAATTGAAATATTAAACATTTACCATTAAAGTAAGAGGTCCACAGCTGCTCCCATCTGTCTGCAGTTTCTGTTTTGTCCTTCCTATTTTCTATCCATGGGAATACACATTTTGAAATCCTCAATTACTCTGTTGTATCGTACAAAACTGACACAAAATAGTGTTGTTGTAGATTAACCACAGAGCTTGTTTATTGTGCTGCATACTATTTAATACTTAAGATGGCGTCTGTGTCGTACTCACACCGCTCACTTACTGCATCCCAGCAACAGCAAGCACGATACAACACTCCACTACATCAGACAACATGTAACCCAGCAACCACAACCACATTGATCGCTTTGCAACCACAATGGTATGCACAATACCAACTAACAGAACATATGGAGATTGCTCACAGCTGTTTTTCTCCCAATTTGTGAACTGTGGTATTGCTTGGCATGTCGATAAATACGGGGGTCTGATCAGCATATCCAATCTGTCCAAGCTGGTACTGTTTGTTAGAAACGCTGAAATTGTAAAAGCTTCTTTGAATTCCTCAGGAATCTAATGACTCTTCTTTGAAAATGGCTGCCTGTATGTCATGGATGATTCGAGATCGGGCAGACATCTTTTCTTGGCACAGTCATGTTGCTGTTTGTGTACTCGTGTAGTTGCGTCTTTTGTTGGCAATTTTAATACACACATCACTATAATGTACTCTAATTTAAGACACAGGCTATTTTTGAGAAGCAAAAAATGGTTAAAAAAGTGTATCTTAAATAGAAGGAATACGGTATATATATATATATTGCATAAGTATTCACCCCCCTTGGACTTTTCCACATTTTGTAGTGTTACAACCTGGAATTAAAATGGATTTAATTGGGATTTTTACCATTTGATTTACACAACATACTTAACACTTTGAAGGTGCAAAATATTTTTTATTGTGACACAAAAGTATTCACCCCCCTGAGTCAATACTTGGTAGAAGCACCTTTGGCAGCAATTATAAATAGTTATAAAAGCTTTGCACATCTGGATCCTGCAATTGTTGCCCATTCTTCTTGGCAAAATTGCTCAAGCTCTGTCAAGTTGGATGGGGACCGTTGGTGAACAGCAATTTTCAAGTCTTGCCACAGATTCTCAATTGGATTGAGGTCTGGGCTTTGACTGGGCCATTCTAAGACATTCAGGTTCTTGTTTTTAAACCACTTCAGTGTAGCTTTGGCTGTGTGTTTAGGGTCATTGTCCTGCTGGAAGGTGAACCTCCGCCCCTGTCCCAGGTCTCTTGCAGACTGAAACAGGTTTTCCTCTAGAATTTTCCTGTATTTGGCTCCATCCATCTTGCCCTCAATCCTGACCAGTTTCCCAGTCCCTGCCGATGAAAAGCATCCCCATAACGTGATGCTGCCACCACCATGCTTCACCGTGGGGATGGTGTTCTCAGGGTGATGAGCAGTATTGGCTTTGCACCACACATAGCGTTTTGCGCTAAGGCCAAAAAGTTCAATTTTGGTCTCATCAGACCAGAGAACCTTTTTCCACATGTTTGCTGTGTCTCCCACATGCCTTTTGGCAAAATCCAAACGGGATTTGTTATGGCTTTTTTTCAGCAATGGCTTTCTTCTCGCCACTCTTCCATAAAGCCCAGCTTTGTGGAGCGTCCGGGTTATAGTTGTCCCATGGACGGTTTCTCCCATCTCAGCTGTGGATCTCTCCAGCTTCTTCAGAGTTACCACTGGCCTATTGGTTGCTTCTCTGACTAATGCCCTCCTTACCTGGTCACTGAGTTTTGGTGGACGGCTTTCTCTAGGCAGAGTCGCGGTTGTGCCATATTCTTTCCATTTTTTAATAATGGATTTAATGGTGCTCTGGGGGAAGTTCAAAGTTTAGGATATTTTTTTATAACCCAACCCTGATTGGTGCTTCTCCAGAACTTTATCCTGGACTTGTTTTGATAGCTCCTTGGTCTTCATGATGCTGTTTGTTTAGATATGCTCTCTAACAAACTCTGGGGCCTTCCAGAAACAGGTGTATTTAATCTGAGATCATGTGACACTTTAATTGCACACAGGTGGACTCCATTCAACTAATTATGTGACTTTTGAAGGCAATTGGTTGCAACAGAGCTTATTTAGGGGTGTCACAGCAATGGGGGTGAATACTTATGCAATCAAGACTTTTCAGTTTTTTATTTGTAAATTTGTAAATAATTTTGAAAACTATGTAGATTTTTTTCCCCACTTCGACATTATAGACTATTTTGTGTATATCAGTGACAAAAAATCCTAATTAAATCCATTTTAATTCCAGGTTGTAACACTACAAAATGTGGAAAAGTCCAAGGGGGGTGAATACTTATGCAAGGCACTGTATATATATATATATATATATATATATATATATATATATATATATATATATATATATATATATATGCAATAAGGCCTCAGGGTGTCTATACGGATGCCTCAGGTCGAGTGCCTCCAGCCCCTGGGAAGTCTGTAAGGGCCTTGTTGCATTTATAATCCAGGAAAAAAAAAAACATAAATCATGTTTAGGGATGCTCCGATTAACAGATTAATCAAACCTATTAATCAACTAAAGAGTTGATTGCAGATTATTTCTTTTTTACAATTTAATGGTGCAGAATTTTATTTTTGTATATAAAATAATGTCAACCAATTGAATATCTGCATTTTCTCCACGGCAGTCCAATCATAATTGAGCAGGGACGGGACATAAACAGTTAAAGGTCTTTAGTAGGTTTAACCAATGGGAGTATTAAAGATTTAAAGATCTGCCCCTTGTTATGCAGGTGTCCAATCCTTAGTGAGCAGAGGCGATATTGCTTATTATAGAGACCGTTATTCAAAATTATATTGAGAACTTCAAAGTAATATTTCAAAGTGGGTCAGTTAACAGTTTTTCTCCTGCCATGTCTCCAACCTAAAAATCTAAAACTTAAATGTAACAAACAGGTATAAGAGGCTCCCACAAACGCACATTAAAACACAAAATACACAGAATATATACACAGTGGTTTGAATGTTATACCCATTCTTAAGCATTTCTCAGATTTATAGTCCGAATTATGTTGCAGGATGGAAAATTCCTGACATAGCATATGCCACATTGAGAAAATAAATGTTAGTTTCAGTCAGAAAAAAAGGGTTCTTGATTATTTTGCTGATTAAATTGTCCAACTGCAACCAACAGGGTTCATCTGCATCGAATTAGTTTTCCACAGTTCAGTCAAGTTTATACTATTGTAGGTAACTCAGCTAACTGTAGTGAGAGGTGCTGCTTGGCACTAGTAGTAGCCCTAAATATAACCCAAGTAGGAACTGATGTATTTAAAAATAGAATAGTTTTAAGTATACCACAATCATCCAGTGTGGTGAAGTGTTGTATGGACACGCAGAAATCCCCTGTCCTCTTCCAGTTTCAGCTATCAGAAATAAGAGACAATGAGAAACCTGTAGTCAAAACATGTATCCATTAAAATGCAGTTTTAGACTCCACTATTGTTTTTATATTCAGAAATTAATACTTCAAGGTGGTCAAGCATCACAATATGTGAATATGTACTCAAAATATGTGAATACAAAGAACCATTTGCATACTTTTCTGAAAGACAAGGTCCTGTATATCCCATTGAAGATATTGGATGATATCACAGAGGACACTACTTTGACTTGTAACTGTTTTAAAGATTTTAAAAAATTGATGTACACATTGCATAATGTTAGACACAAAATTATTGGTTGTGCTGAGTTAGAGTGACTTTAGAGCAATCAGGTTCAAAACTTTCTGTAAATCAGTAAGACATCCCTAACAAAGAAAACAAGTGAAAAAAAAATAACCGAAAACAATTTGTCATCTATTTTATAACTATTTATATGAAGCGAGGGTAGACAAAAATACCAAAAAATTCACTGAGTTATTTGTTTTGTTTAGTTAAAGTGATTTTAGAGCAATCACTGTAAATCAATGACAAGAAAACAAGTGAAAAAAATAACCAAAAGCAATTTTTCATCTATTTTATTATTATTATTACTATTTATTTGAGAACTGCAAAATACAAAAAACAAAAGAAAGTGCACAAATTTGAACCAACAATTATAGAACAAATATAACTCTAAATGCTATTCACAGATTTATCTGTAAGTGTCCAGTGTGTGATACTTTTCAAAGCAAACACCTATCTGCCACAAAACTATTTGCGCTTACAGGTGCATGTCTCCACCCCCCCTCCACATCTGGCTCGTCGTGATTGCTTTCTTCATTTTTCTCCTCTGACTTTAGTCTATTCATTTTAATTCCATACATGGTCTTGTTGTACTAGTGCTAAAATATGCACTGCCTTTTTTCTTTATATATTTACCCGAAACCTCAGTTAATATAATTTTAGGAGTGTCAGCACTATTCTTGCATACAGAGCACTTCTGCCGATGAAAATAAAAATATCTCTGAAAAGAAAACAGTATTTGGTTCAACAGAGACAATCAGTAGCTTAAACACATTTAAGCTAAGTGCTCCGTGTTTATCTGTGTAGTTTGAAATTTGAATGTGCCGCCCCTGCTTGCTCTGCGGTGCTCAGCCAATAGGGATGTTGAAAAGAATTGTGGGATATGTGGGATTGAATCATAGAAGCAAAGGTATATTTCAAGGTTTTAAAACGACAATTTCCCACAATTCTTTTTTTTTTTTTTTTTTTTTTTTGCAGATTTTTTATTGTTAGCCCTCAAATAAGCAATTTGGACAGTTTTCAAAATAATTTTTGCTTTATTTTTAAAAATACACACTTTTTATTGTTATTATAAAAAACAGAAATTTATTTCAACAATTTTGTTTACAATTGTAGCATTACAACAATATAAATCATAACATAGCATATTTTTTTCCAATGGCGCATTATAAAAAGTGCGCAAAAAGTAATTGGGCTGTCATATCACTTTTTAGAAATTATTTGTTTGAGATTTCAAAGCAGATGCCCTTCAAACTCTCATCAATGCTAAACTTGCTAAAATTTTCAATCACATTATATGCAAGGGGATATGATATGGTGCATTGATGTGGTAAACTTACTTACTATCTCACTATTATATGCATTATTATCTGTGAAGTGTACTTCATCAGCAGAATAAATCAGTCATTTTGACCAGTACCAATCCTGACAAGAAAATAAATACCCTCATATCCTCGGCGAATGCAGCCGACCAGTTGTGCTTGTATATAGGAGGCTGTGTGGTCCAGTGGTTAACACTAGAACCACCATGCCGATCAATCTGGCCCATTTTGGATTTAAAATGTTAATTACTCTTCCGTTGTAAATCGTATGTGTATGTCCGTTTTTGACTTTTCCTAAATATATGAATTAAATATCCAGACGGCGTTTAATAGCCAGAATCGCAAAAAGTATAAAAGTTATAAACAGTTCTACCTAGAGCCGCCACGTGGGTCAACGTGACCCATGCATTGCAATACATGTAATTTCTAATATAACGTAAGATATTCTATTTTTTTGTAAATGCAGCAAACAAGACATTCCCCCTCCTCCTAGCACACGTTTTTTGTTTTTATTTAAAGCCTTTCTTTGTTTGTAGACTGACTATGAGACACAGATTGCTATGATTGTGGATTTGTCAAGATGCAAACTCAGTGAAAGCCTAGTTGCTTATTTTTCAATGTACCTGGAGACAACAATCCTTTGTTTTGTTCCACAAATGCAACTGGGAATATATATAAAAGGAAATATATATAAAAGGAAATATTTAATCTTGAAAGTAGTCATTTTGATTGGAATACGGCAAGCTGCACTCAGATGCATCCAGCAAACTGAAATGACAGGTAGGATAACAACTTATGTGCCTAATATGAAACTTATTTTATATATTCTTTTTTTATATTACTAATAGAAAAAAAAACATTTTGGTTTTACAGGTTTGTATGTACCAGTTTACACGTGTTTACACAATAGTGTTCAATGGAACTGCGTCTGTGTTTACAACACAGCTCCTGAATGCAGGCACAGTCAGCTGGCAGACGCGTACGCTCCTCCATAGAGTACAATGCAGCCGTCATAACGGAAGTAGTGTTATATATATTTTTTTTAATGTAGTATTAGAAACAACGATTTTGGTTTTATAGTTCTGTGTGTACGTGTACCCGTTTATACCTGCGCTCCATTTTAAATAGAAAGCCTTTATGTTAAATTTTCCATTTAAATACGGTATTTCTGCGATGCAAATGTTAGATATGATGTTCATGAATAAAACTTTTTAGTTGTATCTGATAGTATGTCTTTCATTTTAATAACGAAGCAGTTTAAAAATGTATGGGTCACATTGACCCATGTGGTGGTTCTAGGTAGTTCGAAAATCCGGCGGTTCTAGTGTTAAAGAAACAGGCTTGTAACTAGGAGGTCCCCGGTTCAAATTCCGGCTCACTCCCTGACTCACTGTGTGACCCTGAGCAAGTCACTTAAGCTCCTTGTGCTCCGTTGTTAGGGTGAGACGTTGTTGTAAGTGACTCTGCAGCTGATGCATAGTTCACACACCCTAGTCTCTTTAAGTCACCTTTGATAAATGTGTCTGCTAAATAAACAAATAATTAATTAATAAAAAAATATGGATGGGCTGGTCTGTCAAGCACATTTCTTAGGGACTGCTGCCATCTGCCAGTGAAAAACAAAACTGCAGACTATAGTAGCCTATATTCTTTCAATCTAAAAGACGTGGTAAACTTTGCAGATGCACATATAACACCCTGCATGCTCTTCTCACGGGAGTGACAAATGTGGACTCGCTTGCGCTCCACGTGGAAATCACGGGATAAGCAGCTGTGTGGTTTGCCTAGAACCCTTAACATTAAAGAACACAGTTTTACACAAACAGTAACTGTAGTCACATCACACTTACTGGCAATTCTTCAGGCACTTAAGATGGACTTCTCTTCCATATAATAAAGGAACAATTTTTGGTTGAATGATGCATTTTGGATCGCAGGGAAAACAGCATGGCACGCAAAAAGAGTTCCCAGTTGTCTTGTCTTTCATTTACCAGTTTGGTAAGAGCTCTAAAAATTTAAATAATTTTAGATTGTTGAAATTGAAAGTAGCACTTATGATACAAACTGATTAAAAAAACAAGAAAACAAATGTCTAAACTTAAGTTTAGTTAATAAAAATAAGTGGAGAGAAATTTCAACTTGATGGAAAAAAATTGCTGTGTAGTTATTAGTTCAGTTTAGATTTTTTTGGTATTAAATTACCTCTTGATAGTGCGATTTGTTTTTTTCATCCAACCCATTTGTTTGTGGGTGATATGCTGCTGCAACTCTTCTTTTGATTTCAAGCAGTTCACACATAGTATGGTTGATCTGAAATAAATTTGTTATTCAATAATATGATCTGTCTGCATACATTACATTTTATAAATACACTAAGCCTGAAAGTAATTTATTAAAACTATTAGTATATGCACAGTGATCAGTGACAATTCTATGAAACTTTTTACTTTTAACTGTATTTCAGTACTTAGTATCCTGGATTATCTGGATACAAGAGTAATATTTTGTACCTGTTTTATATATTCATTTTTGGTACCAGTATTAATCCTAAAAATAGATTTTACATCACCCGTTAAAAAAATGTTACAATAAAATAACAAATTACCTCATTTACAGTCAGAATTCTCAGTGGGTAGCCATGCTGGTAGATTACAGCTGTCAACTTGCTTGCTACCTCTTCAGCAGTTTTCGTTTTCAAAGGGAAACCCTACTTTACAAAATAATCGGTATTTGTGACCATTTCTTGTTTCTGCTAATGGTCCAGTAAGGTCCATGCCAAGGAGCTCCCATGCAGCAGATACCTAAATGCCATAAAATTTTTATTATAAACAGATCAAAACGATTGGGTTTACTAGTCTGTAAGGTCTTCATATTCTGTATTTGCTGGCTAAGATGTTAAAATGGTATGCATGTGTAAGAATTGCCACATTTGTTTATGTATAAAATCAGAAATTTAACCCTTTGCGGTCCTATGTCGGACCAGGTCCGACATTACAATTTTCCCTTTCCGGACAGGGTCCAACATCATCAAAAAGACGTAAAACACAGGTCTCTAGTCGTTTTTTCTCCGTAAAAAGCCGAGAAAACCATTCAATGGCCGAGTGAGACAAATAGGAGCCAAGAGAAGCCGAAAAAAGGGGGCGGATTTGAGCAATACACATAGCCCTGGCACCACAGAGATAACACGGACATAAACAAATAAGATAGCTGCTTCTGCATCCAGCGCTCAAAGAATATTTGCAGAGCTTTTTGAGTTATAGTAATAAAATTATTATTATTATTATTATTTATTATCAGACGCCCTTATCCATGGCGACTTACAATTGTTACAAGATATCACATTATTTTTACATACAATTACCCATTTATACAGTTCGGTTTTTACTGGAGCAATCTAGGTAAAGTACATTGCTCAAGGTACAGCAGCAGTGTCCCCCACCTGGGATTGAACCCACGACCCTCGGTCAAGAGTCCAGAGCCCTAACCACTACTCCACACTGCGGCCCCTGATTGCATTATTGAGGAGTTTTGTGATAAAAACGAGTGATCAGGAGATGATTTATCGGTATGCACAACTATGAAGAGGTATGTGAAAAATACAGTGAACAAGGGGTGGGGCGGAGCTGGAGATGTAGTACTGAGTGTGCTATTCATATGCAGTACCTTTTAAACCTGTTTTACTGTGAAGAAAATACTTTTAAACACTGCATCTAAAATAAACTGCACATGTGAAAATAAATTGGACCTGATGCGCCTGAGACATGCTGAATAAATGAACTGCAAATGGTTAAGATATTTATCAACAATAAATGAACTACACTGAATATGTACTTTACAAACGTGGAGTAATTACCCTACTTTCTGGCATTGATCGCACCTTGAAAACTGCATTGGAGACATTTTAAGAATTACAATATACAAACTTGTAAAGTGCTGTGTATTTGTGTGGCAAATTGGCTGCTGCTTATGAACAGGTGCAGAGGTGATGCAGTGCGGGAATAAACAGACAGAGATTTGTAATCCGGTATGGAAAAGGATTATTTTATTTTTCCTTATAATCCAGGTCTGGTGACCAAATAATAAACTCTGGTTATACACAGCGATGTGTAAAACACGGAGAACAGTAAAAGGGATTGCAGCCCTAAACAATAAACACGGTATCTCTCCCACAATATACAACCACGGTCACCAGTCCTGGGTGCGCGCTGTAGTGCTCGTGGTGGGTGATACAGTTTAAAGAGTGATAAATAGTGTAGTGCTGTTCTGGGTTCAGTGCTGGCCCTTAGCGACAGCTTTGGAACGTGTTGACCGTCTATGAACACACAAGTAACAATTATAGACAAGACAAACAAACAAACACGATATGTTCAACAAACACTTAACGGGTCCTTCCGGGTTATTTCATAACCAAAGCGAAGGAAAAGATTTACGATTCTCCGGCCCCTTTATGCTATCATGCAGGACCCCTTGGTAAACGATTTCAGCTGTCTCTATTGCCTGCAGCTGCTGTCTCTTTTACCTTCCGGGTCAATACGTTCCTGTAACAGAGTCTCACCTTTTTCCAGGCTGACCGACTTCCCGACCCAGGAAATGAACTGTCAGGCCAGCCCGTCCAAAGACTTCCCCTTTCACTACTTAGCACCCTCACAGGTCGGGAGGGAGATTTACAACCAGAATATTTCTGTCACAATTTGTTATTTGAAAATTAACTAATGAATTGATTTAATTTGGAAATTTGATAACACTCTTGAATAATGATATGCATAATCATTAGTGCCACTAATCCATCTTATTATCCACAACCAGAGGACAACCTTGGCGTCGGCTATAAAATATTAAATCTTCAGAAACATTTCTTCCAAAGTGAAAAGGAAACACTTGTAGTATTTAGCATATGTTAGAGTTAACTACATAATATATATATATATATATATATATATATATATATATATATATATATATATATATATATATAATGTAACAGTAGCCAGTGTTAGAATACTGGCATTTGCTGTCATATAATCGTTCAATAATCCCTCCCCTGAATATCACCCTAAATATATTCTCAAAAAAGGAAGGAAATTCTTTGCAAAAAAACATAGTTAATGCATCAGTTAGGGTTAATATTAAAATGACTCTGCATTCTCTCCCACCCCCTTACAAGCAGTGGAAGGGGCAAGGCAACACAAGCAACCACAGACAGCCATCATCAGTTAAGACAAACAACATGCAACTCTCTGCAGATACCACAAGAGACATCCATCATCATGGTCCACTAGGTGTATGAGGTCTACTGCCATGCCAGTGTGTTGGGGGGTCGTGTATATCTGGGCGCTGCTTATGCAGGTCTAGTAGGAGACAGATGCATAATAGTGGCACCAACATGACACTGTACTTCTATGAATTCCACTACCATGATCAATGTCTAGTGTGGCATCCACATGTTTGATGTGCGCAGTTTGGTGGGTGGGGGTGGGGAACTGTATGCAGGGCAACATGAGGGGAAGTGTATATGTATGGTAAATCATGAGACACAGGTGCATGACAGAAGGACTACCAATAGTGCTGTAATATGAATCTATGTCCTAGCATAATTTGCAGATGTTCAGTGGCATAATACAGTCTTTTGCAAGGGAGGAAGGGGTGATGGGCCGGCATTAGCATTCATAGTAACATGGATAGGGGAGATGGGAGCACTTTAAGAACAGGACACCCATGTGACAGATGTATGACACAATGATACTGTCACCTGCAAAAATGGAAGTGTATGAGGTACACTGTTATGAAACTGCATTTACATGGGCGAGTGGAATGTGCTGTGTCATGTCAGTGAGAGGGCAGCACCAACAACACGGATCAACAAAGTTTTTCAGTGTCATACTGGATGAGCAACAGAATACAGTTTAATGGGAGGGGATACACAACTGCTCGACTTGCGACGGTAATGGTAAAAAGGGAGAGGATGATCAATCCTGTGATTCAATGCGCATATCACTACAATGCCATTGCTGGAGCCCACTCGGAGGTGGAGGGCATGCAAAGGACAGACAGCACATCTCTATTTAATGCAGATAGAACAAACTTAATTTGTTTCTGGAGCTTGAATAGGTCAGCAGGGCCGAGGTGACGGATTCGGTACTGTACGGACAAGTAAAAGCATAACAAAACACAGAGCACGGTGGAGGACAAGTGGGCACCATGAAGCCAAAAGAAGTATGGCAAGCCCCCAAAACAAAACGCACATAGGCAACCAACACATAAACAAACCAAGGCGAACTGATCATGACCAAAGCACAGAAAATGTAACAATGCAGTGAACAAAACCCTGGCAACACATGGGGAAGTGCAGGCTGCAGAAATAAAAAGACAAGTGCAGTCTGTTCTTTGCATACAGCAGCGCAGTTGTAGAATTACAACTGGGATTGTGACGGCAGCGCCCAGGTGAGTTTACCTGAGATTTATATAAGAATGATCTAATGGGTAATTATTCAATAATCCTAGAGAGAGAGCAGTCATTCAGTAATCCCTCCCCCGAATATCAGCCTAAGCTTCCAATCACACTGACATTTCTGGTTACAAGTACGGTAAATTAAATGTAATAACATTTATATCTAAAGTTATTATTAAGCATAGATCTACAGTACCAATGCATTTCTCATAAATATTCTTTCCAGGAGTAATCTATAAAAGCCTGTTGTACTTTGGCAATGTGGCCACGCCCTTGTGCGTAGTTTGTGTTATATGTTGTATGTTGCGTGTGTAAGTGTTGGTGTATAGTCATTGGTACACGGGATATAAATGGGTCTGTGTAACACGAGTGATTTAAAAATGTAGATTTGTATTTAGGCACGAGGATGCGAGGCGGGATAACAGCGCCCCCCAGACTCAGGCCGGAAAGAGTACCGCAGTTTCTTTGGGAAAAAAACAATGGCAGAAGACGCCAGGAAACTACGGGACTGGATTCTGGACAATGCTGGGCTGGAGGCCCAGTCTATGCCCATAGCCACCCGGATCCTGTGGCTGATAGACAGGGAGCGATGGGAGGCCTATGGGAGGGAACACACCCTAAGCACCTGGGAGGAAGGTGTGGAATTGGTCCTCAGCTACCTGGAGGCAGCTATAAGTGGAACAGCAGCCCAGGTAGCAGGGTCTCCAGCAGGAGGATTCATGGCCAGCTGCACCTTCCTAGAGATGGGGGAGGAGCCCGAACGTCCTACGCCTGAGTGGGAGGAGCCCGAACGTCCTACGCCTGAGTGGGAGGAGCCCGAACGTCCTATGCCTGAGTGGGGGGAGCCCGAACGTCCACAGCCCAAGAGGGGGAAGTCGGTGCTTCCACAGCCCTAGGACCCAAGCTGCCAGCAGAGGGAGAATGCCTGCTGGTTCCACCTCCACCAGCAGAGGAAGAATGCCTGGTGTCCCCATGTCCACCAGCAGAGGGAGAATGCCTGCTGTCCCCATGTCCACCAGCAGAGGAAGCATGCCTGTTGGTTCACCTGCTGCTGCCGTCCCGAGAGCTAGAGGGGGAGGAGCCATCGCTGCCATCCCGAGAGCCAGAAGGGGAGGAGTTACAGGCTCAACCCCTGAATTTTTCTGGGGGAGAAGGGCAGGATGCTGGTGTCCCCCAGCAGCCTCTATTTATGCTGCTGAAGGGAGCACGGCACACACCAGCCCAGCCGCCACAGCAGAGGGAGCCAGCACCGCCACAGCCTCCCTCTGAGTGGCCAGCATCAGCCCCATCGCCACTGCCTCCACCACAGTCCCCTGCAAGAGATGCAGAGCCGCACCAGTCCCCTGCAAGAGAGGCAGAGCCGCACCAGTCCCCTGCAACGCCAGGAGACTACACGCTGCTCCCACCTCCATCGCCAGGAGACTACACGCTGCTCCCAACTCCACCGCTTCCGCCACTAGGAGCAGAGCAGCAGGAGTTGCCTCTGCCTCCGCCACCTCCACCGCTTCCTCCACTAGGAGCAGAGCAGCAGGAGCTGCCTCTGCCTCCACCTCCACTAGGAGCAGAGCAGCAGGAGCTGCCTTTGCCTCCACCACCGCCAGGAGCAGAGGAGCAGGAGCTGCCTCTGCCTCCGCCACCGCCAGGAGCAGAGGAGCAGGAGCTGCCTCTGCCTCCGCCACCGCCAGGAGCAGAGGAGCAGGAGCTGCCTCTGCCTCCGCCACCGCCAGGAGCAGAGGAGCAGGAGCTGCCTCTGCCTCCGCCACCTCCAGGAGCAGAGGAGCAGGAGCAGGCCTCCGCCACCTCCAGGGAGCAGAGGAGCAGCCCTCTGCCTCCGCCACTGCCAGGAGCAGAACAGCAGGAGCTGTCTCTGCTTCCCGCACCTCCACCACAGGGGAGTACGGTGGCGGAGCCCCAGAAAGGGGTTATCGGCTACAAAGACAGGGGAGAGGTCAGGAGACCACTTTCCCCAGCAGCAGTTTCGCTGCAGGAGTTCTTGTGGCCGGAGCCCCACAGGAGGGAGCTACCAGCTACGAAGAAAGGGGGAGAGGTCAGGAGACCAGCATCCCCCGCAGCAATTTTGCTGCAGGAGTGGACCAGCATGCTGTCAGCCGTGCCACTACCGGCAGGGGTGCTGACAGCATGGCCAGCCATGGGCCCACTGAAGCCTCCCTTCCCAGCCCGAGACTTTGTCCTGGACTGCTGGGTTTTTAAGGGGGGAGGTGGCCGTTGAGGCCATGTGTGCTGCGCACAAGGGGGGGTATATGTGGCAATGTGGCCACGCCCTTGTGCGTAGTTTGTGTTATATGTTGTATGTTGCGTGTGTAAATGTTGGTGTATAGTCATTGGTACACGGGATATAAATGGGTCTGTGTAACACGAGTGATTTAAAAATGTAGATTTGTATTTAGGCACGAGGATGGCACAAATCACTTCACGTGCTGGTTAAAATGTAATGTGTGGTCACGGGAGTACACTTAATTCACGTGCTGGGATTCAAGTGAATAATTAATTAGTAATTGAATCCCAGCACAACAGTATAAATAGATGCACGTTTCATTCACTTGGGGTTGGGTGTTCGGTGAGTGGAGAACGGGATTGGAGTCGGAGGTAAAGAGAAG
Source organism: Huso huso (assembly GCA_036884735.1). Taxonomy (NCBI): domain Eukaryota; kingdom Metazoa; phylum Chordata; class Actinopteri; order Acipenseriformes; family Acipenseridae; genus Huso; species Huso huso. Next base: position 44,299,775 of record CM072667.1, on the reverse strand, counting down.
AATAAGAATAATAATAGTAATAATAGTTAAAGTATCTGCTCACCGTGTTTGTTCGTTTGTCTGTTTACTGTTTAGTCCGTTTTTTGTTTATATATTTATTTTGGCGTAAGTGCCGTGTCCTGTTTTGTGTTCTGTCTGTTTAAACCTTTTATTTCGTTTAATAAACGCTGAGTGCCACCATTGCACTCAGCATTACTCATCACCACCGTCTGTCTGTGTGTTTCTTCCGGGTCTGACGTGTCACCACTCAGCCAGCCTTGTGACATGTACTTGTACCGTTTTGGGAAGATGGTGCCCGAAACGTGTGAGGCTATCTATCAAGTTCTTTATAAAGACTACTTGAAGGTTGGTATATGTATATATGCATTTATAATCCAGGTCTGACAATGGAACGTGAAACAAGCAATCTGATAGGTCAAGCAAGGTTCCAGCTGTCCGTATATAGGACGTATACAACTGCCTGTCGGACCTTATTGCATACATATATCTGTATGTAACATTGTCTTTTGAAAACAAGCCCTAACAGCCCCATAAGCATTGTACATTTTATCTACAACATATTTACAGACTACTTAAAAACTGCTGCTATATTAATGATGCTTTATCATTAATTTATAAATAACATTATAATTAAATTATACCAAATCACGTTTTTATTTACAATGAAGGGAAAACAAATGCTGTGTCGCCAAAATTCTTATAATGTCAGCAAAAACGTGTATTATGTCGGCACAAACATAGCAGCCTATACAAACCAATGGAGTATCTTATATATATAGTTATTTAGATTATATTAACCCCCACCCCCCTTACCTTAGCGATCCCCACTTGCAGGATGTGTTGCGGTTGTCAGTTAGCCAGCTGTGTCCAGATGAGAAAATCATGAGATCAAGGAACAGTTTCATACATCTCACTGACAAGTATCTATCACTATTAAAATGAAAAGAATACTTACAATGCTGATAAACTATTTTTGCTTCAGTGCTTTTTAAAATATATTCTAAAACTACTAAACTGTAGTTTACATGGTAAAATAAAGTTGCATATAAGGTGCCTTAAGCTTGTTGTAGTAATTCAATTTTAAACCTAGTGCATTACAATTGGTATGATAAGTTGGTGAAGTATTTGACCCTCAGCTTCAGTGTAGACTGGTAAATGGACTGCCGGGCATTGAAGTTTGGGCATCCCTGACCTAGCTAGAAAAAATAAAATTGAAAATATTATTTTATTTATTTATTTATTTTTAATTATTTGTGTATTTTTCCTGAGTGATATCAGACAATGTCCATTAGGTAAACTGTTCCCCCACTACTACCACTAGTTTAATGAAAAAGGTAACACTTTATATTAAGGTGCTGCTTATTAATGTTGTATAAATATATAATATATGCTTAACAACTATGTTATAGAGTGTTAATAAAGCGTTTTAGATGATTTATAACCATGAAATAGATGGAATTACGTTTGAACATCCCAAAGTACAATAGGTGGCTAAAAACTGTCCCCTTTATAAAAACGTAATTCCGTCTATGGCTATTCCATGGTTAAACATCCCAAAGTAGAATAGGTGGCTAAAAAGTACCCCATTTACAATGCATTATTAACACTCTATAACATAGTTATTAAGCATATATTATATATTTATAAAACATTTATAACACATTAATAAGTAGCACCTTAATATAAAGTGTTACCATGAAAATTGATTTGAGTTTGTTTCAGAGAACTCGGACTCAAGACTCGAAGTCAAGGACTCGTGACTGACTGGGACTCGAACGATAGTCACTCGGACCCTGATGACTCGGACTCTACACTCGGGACTCGGACTCGAGGTTTGAGGACTCGACTACAAGTCTGATATATAGATAGATAGATAGATACATACATAGATACAGTGGTCCAGATAAGCTGCATACTTGCTGTTTTTACGCATTAAAAAAGATCAAGCACAAACGCCACCAGCATCTTTTCGTCGAGTTACAAATGCCAAATAATCTGCTAAAGATCAGCATGCTTATTTCTCAGAGTACTTCTGAAGAAGGTTCAGTAATAAATGTAATAAATAAGTTTTTCTTTATTTTTTTGTACAGTCAAGTTCATGGTTAGCTGTCAGTAAACACAACAGACTACAGGACATTAAAAAGTTGTATTACAAGCTATTTATATGTTATATTCAAAGATAAATATTGTGCAACAGTGTGACAACATAACGATAGGTTGCGGATGCAACCCCGGTTCCCTGAAAGAGAAAATAACCATCAAGGTATGGGATATTGCCGTCAGGCAGTAGGGATTGGCTGAGCTTTATAGCAAAGCTGCCGATAGGCCTCTGTGCGAGCTGCCACGTAAGCCCTCCCCCCTGGGAGCTTACTATACGCAGCGCGCAGAGACTCTCTTCCTCTTTTGCTCTTCAGGCCGTGAAGGCTTCCGGAGCGACCTCGCGGCTTGATGGTTATTTTCTCTTTCAGGGAACCGGGGTTGCATCCGCAACCTATCGTTCCCTTTCAAGTCGGAAATAACCATCAAGGTAGGCAATACATCTACGCATATGCGGAGCTGCGCCTCAGCGTCTATGCTCGCAATGACACCTGTCCTAAGGTGGAATAGTGAACACCATATAGTCAACCACTCTATATGTCCGCATCCTGAGGCGTCATAGAGTGTAGCACAGATGCTCCAAATAGTGGAGCAGAGGAATCCAGTACGTTCAACCGGTAAAACCTCATAGAAGTATGCGGTGTAGCCCAACTGGCTGCCACGCAAATATCAGACACCGGCACCCCTCTAAAGAGGGCCCAGGATGTCGCCATACCCCTAGTGGAATGCGCCTTCAACTGCCCTGGTGGCGGAAGGCCTGCAGATTCATAAGCTAATTTAATAGCATCCACTATCCAGTGGGAAAGGCGTTGTTTAGACAACGGCTGACCCAAAGTCCTAGAACCATGGCATATGAACAACTGTTCTGTTTGCCTCACAGTCGTTGTATGGTCAATATAACACCTCAATGCCCGCACGGGACAGAGCATGTGTAACCGTTCTTCCTCTGGGGAAGAAAAAGGAGGAGGATGGAACGCCATCAACTCGACTGATTGGTTCAAATGAAACGGGGATCTGACCTTGGGTAAAAAGGCCGGATTTGGACGCATGGAGACCTTAGAACCGTCTCCTGCGAAACGAGTACATGATGAATGCACTGACAGTGCATGTAGCTCGCCCACGCGTTTGGCTGATACCACTGACAGCAAAAATGCAGTTTTGATAGACACGAGCTTCATATCCACGCTGTGGAGAGGCTCGAATGGTGCCTTGGTAAGGGCTTCTAACACCACGTCAAGGCTCCATGATGGTAAACTGGTCATCCTTGGAGGCCGCAAGCGTCTTGCGCCCTTCAGGAACTGAGATGCCAGAAAATGGCAACCTGGTGATAAACCGTCAATGCGTACATGGCAAGCCGATATGGCGGCTAAATACACCTTAAGCGTAGAGGGAGATTTCCCTTCATCTAACAGTTTATGTAGAAACTGTAATATCACTGCCATAGGGCAGGATATTGGGTCATGGCCCTCCGCCAGACACCAATCTTGAAACAACTGCCACTTGTATGTGTACTGCGACCTAGTAGAGGGAGCTCTAGCACTCTAAATGGTCGAAATCACCGCCGTCGAGAGCCATAAGGCTGACAGGCGCTCCCGTTCAGGGGCCAAGCCCATAGCTGCATGAGCTTGGGGTTTGGGTGCCAAAGCCCTCCTTGGGCCTGGGACAATAGGTCCGCTCGCAGGGGAAGCTCCCTCTGTTGACCGTGCAGCAACTGCACCAGGCTCGGAAACCATATCCTCCGCGGCCACCGAGGAGCGACCAGGATCACTGTCGCTTGCTCTACCCTGACCTTCTCTAAGAAGGCGGGGAGCATCGGAATCAGTGGATACCGTCAACCTGCGGTGTTTGTCTCTCCGCGGATGCAACGCGAAGGCATTGAACCAGGCCTGCAGAGGTCTCTGGTGTAATAAGCCCAAGGGAAGGGCTTGCGAGGCGGCAGCCATCAACCCCAGCATGCGCTGACACAGCTCCATGCTGACTGTTTCTCTCAACCTGAATAGGGAGAGACACCGCTCTATTGAGGCAACTATTTGTGTCGACAGGGTCGCTTCCATGGACACTGAGTCCAGATGCAGACCCAAGAATTCGGTCTGTTGGCTCGGCACGAGGCGGCTCTTTTCTGAATTGATCTTCAGACCTAGCCGCTGAAGATGGTCTGTAACCATCACTGTGTGCTGTGCCAACTGCTCCTTCAACTGCGCGCAGACGAGCCAGTCATCCAGATAGTTCAGCAGTCGGATGCCTTGAGCCCGCAAGGGAGCTAGAATGGCATCCATACATTTTGAAAAGGTTCGAGGAGCCAGTGACAGGCCGAATGGGAGGACACAAAACTCGTATACCCTGCGAAACGCAGATACTTCCTGTGACCCGGGCAGATAGGAACGTGAAAGTACGCATCTGTCAGGTCCACGGTGGTGAACCAGTCGCCGTGTCGGACTGACTGGATGATGTGCCTGTGCGTAAGCATCCTGAACGATAACACCCGCAGGTATTTGTTCAGTACTCGCAGATCTAAAATAGGGCGGAGCCCCCAAATGTGTGTCCCGGTGTAATTGGGGCATCCAGCAACGGGGCCTTGTCAGGTTCCTGCACTTGCGAGAGCCAGAACTGCCTTCTGGCCACCACCAGAGATGCGATGCTCCTGCCCTGAGCCCGCACGTTGAGCTGGGCCAGCTTCACCAGCAGCTGACTGACCGTCCCCAACTCGCTTCTGAGGGCCGCAGAAGGGCACTCAGGCAGGTTCCTAATGAGTGCCGCTTGGTAGACTGTCAGCAAGCTGGCCACATTTGACAGTTTGACCACCTCCGTGGCCACAGCGTACCCCTTTTTTAGGTGTACCTCTGTGGTCCTGCACTGCTTATTGGGGCATGCAGGATCCTTTGTCAGCCCCGATAATGTTGGCGTCTTCACCAACGCGGCGAACGCAGCGTCCACCGGTGGGAAGGACGCCAACCCAGCTTCACTTGCCCCTTGCATGTTAAAGGCCGAGGCCTTGCGAGAAGTCGCAGGGGCAGAGGCCGGAGCCCCCCAGGTGGACTGCACCTCCTTAATAAAGTCTGGGAATGCCGGAAGCATCCTGGACTGATGGGGCTGGGCTGAAGGCGACTCAAACAAGGATCGCCGTGGAAGTTCCGTCATAGGCCACTCGATGCCCAAGTGGCGGGTTGCTCTCTCCACCACAGACCACGTCGGGTCATCGGTATCCAGCACCTCAAGCTCAATGTCCTGCTCAGAGTGCTGGGAGGCTACCTCAGCCTCTATACTCTCCCCTTCCAGGACGTCAGATGCGTCTCTGAAAACTGCATCGATATCCCACTCCCTTTGAGGTTGCACTGGAAGGGAGACGACCGGTGCAGGTTGTGGAGGAGCCACTGGCTGGCTAGCAATGGGCCCAGTTGGTTTTTCTGGGACTCAGGGCACCACATTTGCTAGGGACATGAGGATGGACTGCTGCCCCATCATAACCTCCATAAATTGAGACATTTTGGAGGTTAGCTCCGCCACCCCCGACCTGTCTCTGTATCGCCTGTCCCGACGAGGGGAGCGAGAGCGTCCTCTCCGTCGAGGCGATCTGGAGTGTGACCTAGACTCCCGACGGGGGCGTACCCTACAAGGGGAGGGGCTGCGTTCCCGAGCGCGTCTGGTGGGGGACCTCTGACCAGCTGTTAGCTGGGAGGACGGGCTCCTGGAGAGCTGCAGCCGCCCTGGCGGCGTCGCCGTAGACGACGGCGGGGCAGAAATGGTGTGGGATGATCCCGAGGAAGGAGAGTGCCCACCCACTGCTTTCTTCACCTTTTGGCGGAGGGTGCGTGCCTGGAAGCCAGCACAGAGATGGCAAAAAGCCCTATCCACCAACGCGGATGCGGCGTGCTCTGGCCCCAGACATGTCACACACAATCATCGTGCGGATCACTGGCAGGCAGCTTTGCCTGACAGGTCACGCCGCAGCGATGAAAGTCCGACATCTCGACCGAGATTGGCTCAATGAACGCCGGCAGGTGAGTCGGCGTCGAAGCATCGAAGGCCGGCGTCAGCGCTAAGCACCGAGCATCCGAGCACCGGCGTGTCGGCGCTGAAGCCGCCGTCAGCACCGGCCCCGGCGCCCGGGGTTAACGCTCGCGCCGCCGGCGTCGACCGCCGAAAGCGTCACGCTAAGCACCTAAGATGCGTCGCGTCGAGCGTCCCGAAACACCGGCGCGTCGAGCGTCGAAGATGCGTCGTCAAAGGTGCGTGCGTCGAGCGCCGAAGCGTCGAACAGCGACGTGCCGAGCGTTGAAAACACCAGCGCCAGGCGTGATCGAGCACAGCACGTGTCGGCGTCGAAAGTCCGCGTCGAAAGTCCCGCGCCGGCGTCGAGCAGTAACAGCGCCGAGCACCAAGCTCAGCGCAGTGACGCGAGCACCGAGCGAACGCCGAGCACCGACGCGCCGAAGCACCAGCGCGCCGACCACGCACCGCCGAACGCGTCAAGCTGACCAAGTGCTGGTTTGTCTGATGCTGGTTAATACTTACCCACGTGCTGTTTGGTGGTCGCCTTCCTAATGGTGAAAAAAAGGGATTTTTTTTTTTTTTTTTTTGGGGATGCTGCAGCAAGTGCTTAGTGACTGTAAGGGCAGGCCGTACAGCTACCACGCGGTAGGGTGGAACACACCACAGTGGATTATATATAGGGGCTGCAGAGCAGGCTCCACACACAGGCGGTCTAGCCAGAGGCAAGACCGAGGCTGCAATGCACGCGTGGCCAAAGGTAAACGCAACGCGCGTCCTAAACAAATATATATAACAAATATATAATATATTACAAAAACCCAAAAAACACACAATAACAATTATGAAATAATTATAGTAATAAGGAAAGACGAAGACCACGAGAGTAAACAAAAACGCGATGCCGAAGCAAAGCGTGAAGGAATATATAAAGTAATATAAAATATATACACAATTATATAAACCGAAAATACAAAATAATAATGAGTGCAACTGAAATAAACTCGGAGAAGGGGCAAAAACCAACTTCTCAAACCTAAGCTTAATGAGTACAATCAGTCGACAAGCTCTAATGACCTACCGCTACCGATGCTGAAGACAAAAGAGGAAGAGAGTCTCTGTGCGCTGCGTATAGTAAGCTCCCAGGGGGGCGGGCTTACGTGGCAACTCGCGCAGAGGCCTATCGGCAGCTTTGCTATAAAGCTCAGCCAATCGCTACTGCCTGACGGCAATATCCCATACCTTGATGGTTATTTTCGACTTGAAAGGGAACTACAGTATATTGATCAGAACTTGTAGCATATGTTAAATACAGGAATAAATATTATATTGTTAAAGTTATCTTGTCTACCTCATGAATAATAACTACTGGTTGTTTTGTCAGTATATCATTGTTCATCTTTTATATACATGCAAATGTGTCTTTGATACTCTCTTCTTGAGGTGCTGCACCAGGAACCTTAGGTAGCGTACCAACCACTCCTGCCTCTTGGTTCTTGTCTTGGCCGATCTACCACTGGGTTGGGGCTTTACTAGCTTCACAAGCATTGTGTGCAGTGCGTATACGAGCAGCAATCCTTTCTTTTGAAAAAAATTAAGCTCATTTTGACACCCTGCTACCTTTTCAAGTCAAAATGCTCCAATTCACATTGATATTATATTCTCAGAGAATTCTACTATGGGCCACCACTATAGACATGTGCACATGCATACATGTTGACAATGACGACGGGAGGAAGGAGATATGTTGGTACTTACGGTCGTATTGCAAGGCTGTCTCAATTTTCCCATGCCTTGGCCTTCATTGCCTTATTAGTGTATGATTTAGAGGTGACTTTGCATAGAGAAGGATGCTCCTGCCACATTTGGATGAGCCAAACTTTATCAACTGTCCACTGATTTGACATTTGATGTAAAGGCCAGTCATATGATATAACGTGGTGAACTTATTGGTTGCTGACTTTCAGACTTATGAGTGGGTATAACACACTAACCGATGCGAGGGAATTGCATCACAAAATATTAAACATGTTTAACCCTTTGCGGTCCATTTATTCAGCGTGTCTCAGGTGCGTCAGGTCCAATTTATTTTCACACACGCAGTTTATTTTAGATGCACTGTTTAAAAATATTTTTTTTCACAGTAAAACAGGTTTAAAAGGGACTGCATATCAACAGGACACTCAGTACTGCATCTCCAGCCCCGCCCCACCCCTTTTTCACTGTATTTTTCACATACTTCTTCATAGTCGTGCATACCGATAAATCATCTCCTGATCACTCGTTTTATCACCAAACTCCTCAATAATGTGATCCAAGTCATTATTTTATTACTATAATATCTCAAAAAGCTCTGCAAATGTCTGTGATATTCTTTGAGCGCTGGATGCGGAAGCAGCTATCTTGTTTGTTTATGTCCATGTTATCTCTGTGGTGCCGGGCTATGTGTATTGCTCAGATGCACCCCCCCTTTTTTTTTGGCTTCTCTCGGGCTCCTATCGGTCTCACTTGGCCATTTGAATGGTTTTCTCAGCTTTTTCTGGAGAAAAAACGACTAGAGACCTGTCTTTTTGATGATGTCGGACAGGGTCCGACATTGGACAGGAAAGGGAAAATTGTAATGTCGGACCTGGTAAAATCACATCCTGTAAAACCGATCCTGTAAAATTGCATCAAAAAGCATAACACACTGCCCGATGCGACTGAAAAATCACATCGCTATTGATCGCATTGGGCAGTGTGTCCAGGGCTTTACCACTAATCCGATTGTAATAAAACTGTATGTGCTGGGTTCGAAGGTTTGTTCGCTAGCCAGGAATTCAAAGGTATTTTTAAACCTTTGCAGATTCGTCAGGCGACATTTGATCTTTTGGTTTGTACAATGCCCTTTACTTAAATCTTTATTAAAAAAATAAACAAATGGCTCCCGAGTGGCGCATCCAGTAAAGGTGCTCCAACGCTGTAGCTCTTGGGTGGCTGCATGGTGAGTCCGCATTGTGAAAAAAAGCGGTCAGCTGAAGACACACGCTTCGGAGGACAGCGTGTGTTCGTCTTCGCCCTCCCGAGTCAGCGCAGGGGTGGTAGCAGTGAGCTAAGCCTAAAAATAATTGGCCGTTTCCAAATTGGGGAGAAAATAATAAAAATAATTGGCAACGACTTAAAAAAAAAAAAGCGTGTCTCTCGCACCATGCGAACAGGCCAAAAAAATAAAAATAAACAAATAATACCAAATCACCTCTCTTGGCGGATCTGCTGTGCATTCGTTCATCATCACTACAGCAAGGCATCGACATATAGCCTAATATTTACTGAAACTTTTGATATATAAATATCAAATAAGTGGCTATTCCCCAGCAAATGCCTTTGCTATAATAAGCAACTGCCTTATTTCTACAAGTAAAAAAAGTTGTTAACATACCCAGTCTTGAATGTCATTTGACATTCATGGCCAGTAAAATCTTTTTTATTCCACTGTGGCCTCCAATAGAGTCGTGGAATTCTTGTCATGGAAGGCCTTGGAGATGGTTGTTACCACCCTCTGTTTACCATCCTTGGTATAATGGTATAACGTGTTTTCTGTAGGATTAAAAAAAAAAATTGCAATGTTAATGTGAAACTATCGCTTCACCTAAAACATTTCTGTGACATCACCCTTTGATCTTTCAAATGATTCATTCTATGAATCGTCTAACTAAAGGTGGCTGTGTGGCTTTGAAGAGAAGGGGAGCACAGGGCAGATATTGTTGATTAACGAATCCACAGTTTGTGCTGCGAACCCATAGAAAACTGTTGATCCATCAACGAAACCACAGGCGTCTCGTATAAAGTCAACAGAAAAGCGAATACCATTTTATTTTGCACCAATCATTTCAACAGTAAGTTAATATAGTATCACACATTTCAAACAAAAACACTTAAAATAGCATTTGTGATTTAGTTTAGAATTTCACATTGTTAATATATAATTGTAATACTTATCACAATGTCAAAATAAGTTTTCATAATTGCACATATACTTCCAAATAAACTATGTACAAAATAAAAATGGAATGATATGGAATGACAGGCCGGGAATACCAAAAAAACAGTAAAATCATAGATAAATAAGGAATGACAGCATACATCTTAAAAACCCTAATACCGTTTTTAAATTTTAAATCCATCATTTGTATCAGTAATCAGCTACACTGATCCTGACTAGCTTTTTCTCACAGCCTACCACTCTTTATATATACTGGTTCTGAATTCAGAAATATGAAAAATAACTAAAATTCTAGACAAACGTTTCAAATAGAAGCCTTTTTCCACTACCTTTTATTTTTTTTTTAAGTTAAAATATTTGTAATTTAATTTTAATTTATTTTCGTATTTCTAAATTCAGCACTATTGAGTGTTTAATAGTTGTGGATGTATATAAAAGGTGGACAGTGGCACATTTTCATGTGTATTAGACCTACCTGGGAATACTCATGCAAGGACTGGCCTCTTAATACTGATGCATTTGAAATAACACATTACCTGTTTACCATTACACATTACCACTAGTCATTAACCAGTTACAATTATTTACACTTTTAGTAGGGAGGTAAGCTTGCTCCAGGTTTCCCAAGTTTTAAGCTGTTTATGTGTGGGGTTACACTGCCAGCTGTCAGTATGTATACTTGCTCTTTGAGAGATAGACCTGAATTAACAGCCATTTGCTTCTCAAAAATAGAAATTACTAATTGATTCCATGTGGTCAGAAAATGTATTTACAGGATACAAAAACCATAGTCTTATTTATGGTAAGCCAAATTATAATTTAGAGATATCTCAAATTAATTTATAGATATATCTAAATCATTTCCAGATACCTCTAAATATTTGAAGATATCTTCAACTAGTTAAATATATCTCTAAATAACTTCCTGTTCATTTAGAGATATCGCTAAATGGACAGGAGGTCCATTCAAAACACATTTTCACAGAAAGTCATGTAGAGATATCTTGAAATGACTTCCTGTTCATTTTGAGATCTCTCTAAATGATTCAGAGATATCTCTAAAGGAACAGGAAGTTATTTTGAGATGTGTTCAAATGATTTAGAGACATCTTTAAATAATATGGGAACCATATGGATTTTGCTAGCATGGTATGCCAAACTGCCATTTAGAGATATCTTAAAATGAGGGTTTTAATGACATCTCTAAATCATTTGAAGATATCTATAAATCTGTACAGAGGATCTTTAGTAAAAACACAGGAGGTATTTTTAGTATTAACAATTTACAAACAAACATCGCAATAACACAGCATTTACATCCATCTCTTTTCATCCGCTTCATTGAATAATTTCAATAATAAATGTGATTGGTCTTGTAATTTATGTCACAGAAACCCTAGATGGAATTATTTTCCTGTAACTCACTGAAGCCGATCTATTATTCTCTCTCTCTCTCTCTCTCTCTCTCTCTCTCTCTCTATATATATATATCTATCTATATATCTATATGTATCTATCTATCTATCTATCTATCTATATATATATATATATATATATATATATATATATATATATGCACGTCCTGTTGAGTAATTGTAGTAGCCAAATCACTTCCTCAGAGAGCATACAGGACAACAGAGTTCGAGGAAAACTGGTAAGTTTTGTTGTTTACACAAACAATACTGCATTTTACTGAAAAGAAATAAAAGAAAAGAAAACCTGCCTGTTAGGCGCTAACTCACTTTTGTTTTATTTCCCTAGCTAGCCCTGAAGAAGCTAGCCTTCAAACAGGTAAAAAAAAACAAGCAACACAAGTAGTGCAGTAAACTACAGTGTTTTTACTGCAGTGCAACAAATCCAGTATTGTGGGCTAGCAAGGGTTAATGGCTGCAACTATTGTAACTGAAGGCTTGGTGCCCACCCAGGTCACTCCCAGGTAAGTAATTACTGGTGCAATCAATTGTAATCCTGTCACAGTGGCACACTCGTGATTGTACTTTCTTTCACAGGTCAATGGTAAGTATTCCAGTTTTGAAGTTGGACCATCACGTTGTCCAGGTCAAGTAAGTACAGGTTAATTATTTTAGTACAGTACAGTTTATTATTTTGTGTCCAGGGAAATGTTCACTCCAATTTCCACTGTTTACTTGCACTGCTCCAACGATCCTCTCTTTAGTTGCTTCGTTTGTCCTTTTGTCGTGGTTCCCCTTTTTTTAAAAAAAAAAGCTTGTTTTGTTTACACTTTTGTTAGGCCTTTTGTTTACACCACACACAGCAAGCCAAACACACGCTCCTACACCCACACCTGTACTGAGCCCTCCCAGGTCAGCTGACTTCCTGTTACCCTGCTACTTCTGGGAATTGTAGTCTTTTAGTTTCTGCCGTCTACTGCTGGTCACAAAGGTTCTAGTTCTTATTTTCTTATATATGGACAATCTACCAGTATCCCCACGTTCCTGTCAGTCTCGCCTCATAACCTTAGATGCCATTTCCTTATATATATATTAGGGCAGCAGTGTGGAGTAGTGGTTAGGGCTTTGGACTCTTGACCGGAGGGTTGTGGGTTCAATCCCAGGTGGAGGACACTGCTCTTTATCCTTGAGCAAGGTACTTTACCTAGATTGCTCCAGTAAAAACCCAACTGTATAAATTTTATGTAAAAATATGTGATATCTTGTAACAATTGTAAGTCGCCCTGGATAAGGGCATCTGCTACGAAATAAATTATATATATATATAAAATATAAGCCACGACAGGCCGTGTGGTTCCCATGAAATATAACCACGTCTGGGTGATGATTAGGCCTACGGCGAAGCCAGGGGCTTTTAACCACCCAGATGTGCATATATTTCATGAGAACCGCACGGCCCAAAGTTTTACTTGTTAAATATAAACTGCACATTTCAATTTATTGTGAATTGCGGCATAAGTAAAGTGTTTTTCTGGGTGGAATTTCTTGAAACTAAGGAAGGAAATGGCGCAGCTGCAATGGAGGCTGGAGTCAAATTAGCTGTGAGTTTTCTGTTTTGCAGTAACTTAGCAAACTGCTTTCAGATCGATATTCGGTTACAGACATTATTATATTCGGTTACAGACATTATTTCCCTTGATGTCAGCCTGGCTTCTGAAAGTAGGTGCACCACTGTACTTCTCAAGCAGCGTTGCGAGAGACTGGCTTTGTTGCTTAGTTTAGGCATCATTTCTTTGAGGAAATGTATTCCCATTGGTCCACGGGAGTGCCAGTAGGGTCTAGTGTTCAGGATTTGCTGAGGAGCTCTGAGTGGGTGAAGGTAAAAGGCTGTTACATCGGGAGGGCATTTTAACAAATATTTTTTTTTAAATCTCTGTACCTGACAACTGGGGTCTCAATGTTAAAAAACTGGAGACTTCAGTACTGGTCGCCAGTTGAACTTCTTGCACTGGCATAAAATTGGGGTTTTCTAGACTTGTTTCCTTAAAATTAATGTCCATATTTTTTTCTTTAAATACTTAACAGCCCATGTTGCAGTCTTTTTAGTATTTTTTCATCTTTGTTTTCTTCTATTTCATTTTCTTCATTTAATCTTGTGTCTACTGACAGTTTCTGTAGCTCTTACTTTTTTCATTTTTTTCAGGTGGATTACTGTCTTCACTAGTAAAGTTGGTGCTGCATCAGTTCTCTGGAGTTTCATCCCCAAATATATTAATTAAAATGAGTGGACTGTCACTCATTTTGTGGCAGTGGTTTTATAGCTAATAAAAAAAATTGGCAGTTTGTTATGGAATTTGTATAATGTTGTGCGCATTGATTTAAACAGTGTGAAGTAGCTCATTAGTATGTGAACCCTGCGTATACGTTATATATACCCACACACACACACATACATTCTGCCTTTGTATCTTGGCAAGAACATATCTTAGAATTCCTATTGCACTGAAAGTACAGTACCTATGCTGCTTCACTTTTGTTCAAACAGCAATGACCATGTCATCACTCCAAAAATGGCTATTTTTGTATCTCTACATTCGTTGAATAATTGCAGCATGTCAGTGCTTTTAGAGTAGGTTTCATTGTGAATGGGCTCTTAAGGATGCAAAACATACACACTAACATGGATAAGGTGTGCATTACATTGTGATTCTGCATGTAATCAGTACATATCACCACATTGCTACATTTTCAGTGAACTGTAATGTGTAGTATTTGTAATACCATCTCTAGTGCATGTTTCAGTTCAACAGACTATGTTAAGCAACCTGTTTTTTGTATCCCTGCTCATAAAGGTTCATTATTTATCCGATTATTTATTTATTTTTTTTTAACATCACTAAAGCATCTCATTAACTTTAAACCAATCCTGTTTGGGGACCTCTAACTGAATCCCTGTACAGCTCTGGCCAAATAGCATCACCTACAATTTTAGGATTGAGACATAATTTTGTTTTAAAACTATATAAACATAATTTAGATATTTTATATAACACCGTGTAATCAAAGAAACAACAAAATGATATTGAAAAAGTCTACCGGAAGCCATAATAGTAGTACAGTATTTCATTTTAGATTTCAAAATGTCACATTTTTCAATTATTGTCAGTTTTTCATTAAGCGGTATGTAATTCAATATGTTAACATAAGATTATTCAGCAGGTTTCATTCAACGTTATGAAGCAAAATTAGTTGATTCTATATGGTGATGCAAAACGCTTGGCCATAGATGTATTTATGCTTGCTGTGCTTTTCTGAAGTCATGTTGCTTCTTTGTTTCCTAGGTTACCTATAATCCATCTAGTTTTCATTGAGCAATGAAAGCATTGTCTCAGGTGAGATGATCTTTCATTAACCGTAGTATAACAATGGAAATCAACAGTTATAATCTCTCCCCCCCCCCCAAATCATGTAGATATTACCTGCATCATTACAGGAGAATTGAAACATAAAAATTCTGTCTGTGAGCTGTGCCAATATGAAGGTCTGTGCAGCCTCACACCTCTAATTGGCTCTTGTTAGCAGAAGCCTGAGGTGTCAGAGTAGCTGCTCCTCTTTGAATCTGTGTTTATTTCTGGCTTTCAAAGGGTTCTTGGCTTCATAAAGACATTTTCAAGTCTGTGAAAGGGCTGTATATATGAAAGTGTGGAGGTTGTCTGTATTAACAAAGTCATCTAGCCTGCATATTGTTCTTTTTCATTTCTGTCTTTCTTTTCCATTGTTGTAATTTAATTTAGAAAATGAAGACAGGCAGAGCTATTGTGTTGATAAAGGAAAATCCACAAAATGGAACAAAAATATTTTACTTAAAATCCTATCTCAAGGATTTTTTGTAATATAAGTTTGCCAAAACGTGTAGTGTACAAAATATGTTGCTACTTCAATTTTCTGATAAAAGAAAAAAAATGGGACATTTGCATATTTACCTTGGGATTCATCTATAGCAGGGGTCTCCAACCCTGGTCCTGGAGAGCTACTGGGTCTTCTGGTTTTCGTTTCAACCGAGCTCTCAGTAACTTAATTGCACCAATTATTGGCTTAATTAGTCAAGATTAACAGGTGTTCCAGATCTTTAGCCATTGATGACATAGACTCCAGTACCTAGGTTGGAGACCCCTGATCTATAGCATAGCGAGTCCTGCTAAATATTTCCATAACAAATATAGCTTTTTGCTGCATATTTGCAGGTCTATGGCAAAGAAAATCTGCAATTATCCTCTCCTAAAATCTTTTCTGAATGGAATTTTGTAATTAACTCAGAACATTTCTGTATGCATCACAGCATGGTTACAACAAGAATTATTGATAAGGAATAATTATGTTTATTTGACAAAAGTGTATATATATATATATATATATATATATATATATATATATATATATATATATATATATATATAATATATATATATATATATATATATATATATATATATATGGGCAGCAGTTTGGAGTATGGGCAGCAGTGTGGAGTAGTGGTTAGGGCTCTGGGCTCTTGACTGGAGGGTCGTGGGTTCAATCCCAGGTTGGGGACATTGCTGCTGTACCCTTAAGCAAGGTACTTTACCTAGATTGCTCCAGTAAAAACCCAACTGTGTAAATGGGTAATTGTATGTAAAAAAAAAAAGTGATATCTGTATAATGTGATATCTTGTAACAATTGTAAGTCGCCCTAGATAAGGGCGTCTGCTAAGAAATAAATAATTATTATGTATATATATATACAGTATATATATATACAGTGTATATTTTCTTTAAAAGATCTTCACCAGGTAAGTACAAGCAGGATCGGGAGTCAGCTGGTGGCAACCAGGAAACCCTGGAATGGAATTCCCAAGACTGCATGGGACTGTGCAGTAAAAATACCACAGATTACTGTGAGTAGCAGTACGAACTGTTTCTTTTTACTTTACTTACCTGGAGGTTGGCTCGGGTAAGGCTGAGTCAGGGCAACTGAACGTTGTAGTTAGCACCCAGAGTGGCAGGTTTAGTTTTCTTTTGTTTTGTTTCTGATTACCTCATACCACAGTATTATAATTTAATAAAACTGCTTGATTTCAACTTCATCTTTTGTTGTTCTGAGTGTCTCTCCTGAGTGTCACCGCCAGTTGCCTACCACATACAAATACTGAACATCTGGTTCACATATGGTGGCAGCGGTTGTGAGCACCCCAGCTGACCCAGAAGAAAAAATTAAAATGGACATTGCAGAGCTGCTAAGGACTTTAGAAAAGGTGGAGACGCAGGAGGCGACCCGCAAGCAGCAGGAGAGCAACCGGCAGTGGAGGCAAGAGCAGGGGTTGCCCACACGAGAACTGGAGTTCCCTGCATCGGGGCTGGAGCGGCTGCTGCAGAAGGGGGTGTGGCCTACACCAAAACAGGAATCGTCAGTGCCGGAACTACCCGCAACCATACCTATACCAGAGCCAGGGGTGCCTGTGCAGGAACCAGAATTGTCCGGGCAGGAGCCTGAAGTTCAAGAGCCGTTGCTGGAAGAGGAGCTAAACTGCCCAGCTCCACCACAGCCCCGACATCCACCGCTGCAAAGCAGCCCGGAGCTGATGGGTACGGTTCCTTGCCCCGTGCTCATTGACAACCTGCCGGAATGCATGAACATCCCTGTGCTTGACCTCGTGCCCAGGTCGGGGCACCGCCAGACACAGTTGCTTACCTGGTCCCTTGCTCAGCTCCCCCTGAAACCTCAGACATCACGACGCGGTCATGTGACGTCATTGGCGTTCCCCCTTCCTCCCGCTGTGTTCCCGTTGAGTCTCAGGTGTCGCTGCACCGACCCCATGGCTCACACTTCTGCCTGTCGCTGCACCATCCAGGTTACCGGCCTACATGTCGGTCGCCCCTGGCAAGCCGTTTTGGTCCCTCCTCGCCGGATCGCGGTCCCTTCCTGTGGGCGCCGGACTTTAAAGGGAGTGGGGTGGCCTTGGTATGGCCATTGTCTTAAAAAGACATGGGGGAGGATGTGTGGCAGGGAAACTAGCCCTGCACAGGGAAAATGTGTGTTTATGGCAGGGAGAGAGTTAAAATCTCCCTGCCAAACTAAATTGTTAATTA
Organism: Huso huso; assembly: GCA_036884735.1. Taxonomy (NCBI): domain Eukaryota; kingdom Metazoa; phylum Chordata; class Actinopteri; order Acipenseriformes; family Acipenseridae; genus Huso; species Huso huso. The sequence goes on along the minus strand of CM072667.1, from coordinate 44,282,171 downwards.
TTTTATTGTTTAATTATCACCCGCACCTGGTAATTATTGTAAATTAGTGCCAGGTGCAAGGTTTAAAAAGGGTGCAGCCAGTTTGTTCTGGGCTGCTGTGTGTGAAGAAGCCCACTTAGTAGTGTGCTCAAACGTCTAGAAAGAAAAAGGTACTGTGTGATCCTTTTGTTTCGTGTTTGTTTAAAAACTGTGTGTCTATTGTTTATTTGTCAGGTAAATGGCTTAGCTGTCCTGCAAGATAGTTTAGTTTCCTGACGTGTTTAGTTAGTGCTCCAAAAACAAAGTTAGGTTTTTGTTTATTAAAAATAGCGGGTAAGCACTTTAAAACCTCCAGTCTGTGTGTTCTGGGTCTGTTTGAAAGGGGCAATGAACCAAAGTGAGTTGCAGTTCAGTTACCATATATATACAGTCTTCTCCAACATTATTGGCACCCTTGATAAAGATGAATAAAAAAGGTTGCATAAAATAAACAACACAGGTAATGAGCTATATTATATGCTCAAATATATGGGAAAACCATATTCTTTTATTCTGATACAATTGCTCAGAGAAAAAGTTTTTTTATTAACAAGTAATACAATTTTTTCTCAAAAAGATAGGTGTCAGAATTATTGGCACTCCTAAAGATTCTTATAAATAAAATCAAACAAAATTAAATCTATATTAACATTCTATATTTTCTCAGTCTTAAAACTGTATTGTCACCTTCCATGGCTTCCTGTTTCACTGGGGTATAAAAATGAGGTAACACGGTATGAAATCCATTTGTCATCCATCACCATGGGGAAAGGCAAAGAACTCACAAATGAAAAGAGACAAATGGTTGTTGACCTTCATAAATCAGGCAATAGGTACAAAACAATAGCTAAAAAACTAAATATACCACTGTGGCGGGAGTGTCCCGCCCCATTTATTATTATTTGTATTTTTGTTTTTTACTTTTATTATTTACCCCGTGGAGGATGCATGGCTGATCAGCTACTGATTATTTAACTAGCTGACAGTCATGCATCCTTACTGAACTCTGGCGAGGGATAATAAGATAATTAACAACTAGTTAATCCTCGGCCAGAGTATAAAAAGCAGCACTCTGGTTTAGTTTTTTTTGTTTTAAAAACAATTGTTTCTGATTATCCAGCATACCACAGTTTATTTATAATTTAATATTTTGTTTAAATCTTTTGTTTGTTTATTATTAAATCGCTTCATGCTATTGTTGTTCACCCGCCCATCCACTGTTTTGGTGTCAGTTACTTCCTGGTCCGTGTCATCCACTTCACCACTGCGAGCCAGACTGTCCATATGGTGTCCTGCATGGGACAAACAACGCCTCCAACAGCCGGACCAGGAACAGCAAAGGAAGTTTTTTTTGTGTTCGTTTTTTCAAATAGTGTTTTTGTGTTTGAAAAAAAAAAAAAAAAAAAAAAATGGATAAAGTGGGCCCATGGAGAAAAGAGGGATTAAAATGGACATTGCACCTCCTGAGGTGTGCCCATAAGACCCCCTTTGTGCAGGCCTTTGATCGAAAGGTGGAGACTGCAGAGGTGGATCCACCTGAAGGCCATACCATCGCCAATCAGGAAACCTGCCTCACCTGCCTCAAAGAGAGGAACCCCAGGAGAGGAAGGCAGGAGGCAGGAAGAGAAGGGGAGAGGTAGGCTGCAGCAACAGCCCACAGCAGGAGGAGATGGAGTTGACTGCATTGGGCGTGGAGCGGCTGGCTGTGGAAGGGGGCACACGTGGCCATATGCCCCAAAAAAGAGGAATCGCATCCAGTGCCCAGAACCCGTGCATCCAGCGCCCAGAAGGGGGGAGCCCGTGCATCCAGCGCCCAACCATGCATCCAGACCCAGGGGGAAGCCCACCCAGAACCTGGCCTCCCAGCAGAGGAGCTGCCTCTGCCTCCGCCACCTCCACCGCCAGGAGCCTGAAGTTCAAGACCTCCACCGCCAGGAAGCGGGGAGCCTAAACCGCCCCACCGCCAGGAGCCACCACAGCCCCGCCATCCACCGCCAGGCAAAGCAGCGGGGCTGCCTCTGCCTCCGATCCACCGCCAGGAGCAGAGGGCGGGGGCTCCTCTGCCTCCGCCCCTCCACCGCCTCAGAGAGCAACCTGCCTCTGCCTCCGAATCCATGAGCAGAGGGTGCTTGCCTGCTGGTTCCGTCAGGTGGGAGGACCGCCACTCCCACCAGCAGTTGAATACCTGCTCCCTCCGTCTCAGCGCCCCTGAGGACAGCTCACTCCACCAGCAGGGTGAATGCCTTGGTTTTGCCTCAACCTGTGTGCTTGCCCCACCTCCACTCAGGGGTGAATGCCTGCTGGTTCGCCTCAACCCCGTGGGAGGACTGCTGGCTCCCAGCTCCACCAGCAGAGGGTGAATGCCTGCTGGTTCCGCCTCAACCGCCGTGGGGACTGCTTTCCCCCCACCTCCACCATCAGAGGTTGAATGCCTGCTGGTTCCGCCTCAACCCCGTGGGAGGACTGCTTTTGGTCCCTCCTCCACCAGCAGAGGGTGAATCCTGCGGGTTCCCTTCCTGGGAAGGACTGACTTTAAAGGCCCAAGGATGCCTGCCTCGGGATGCCTGCCTCGCTTTTGCCCAAGGATGCCTGCCTCGCCATTGTCTTAAAAGGACCTGGGGGCTTCGCCCATGCCTGGCAGGAAACTATGCCCCTGCACAGGAAATGCCTGTGCATTATGGGGGAGCCTGTTGTTAAAATCTCCCTGTTGCCAAACTAAATTGTTGCTCCGCATTATTTTATTGCCTTTGCCCGCGCGCCCTGGGGCACCTGTTGCCATCACCTGGGGCTTATTTGCTCCAAATTAGTGCCAGCTACAGGAAGGTTTAAAAGGCTGCAGCCTCCATTGCCAGGGGCTCCCCTCCGTTCTGGGCTGGGTCCGGCTGCCACCCACTAGTAGTGTGCTCAAACGGGTCTAGAAAGAAAAAAGGTACTGTCCGCTGATCCTTTTGTTTCGTGTTTGTTTAAAAACTGTGTCTATTGTTTATTTGTCAGGTAAATGGCTTAGCTGTCCTGCAAGATAGTTTAGTTTCCCCAGACGTTTTAGTTAGTGCTCCAAAACAAAGTTAGGTTTTTGTTTATTAAAAATAGCGGGTAAGCACTTTAAAACCTCCAGTCTGTGTGTTCTGGGTCTGTTTTGAAAAGGGCAATGAACCAAAGTGAGTTGCAGTTCAGTTACCATATATATACAGTCTTCTCCAACATTATTGGCACCCTTGATAAAGATGAATAAAAAAAGGTTGCATAAAATAAACAACACAGGTAATGAAATATATATTATATGCTCAAATATATGGAAAACCATATTCTTTTATTCTGATACAATTTGCTCAGAGAAAAGTTTTTTATTAACAAGTAATATTTTTTTTCTCAAAAAGATAGGTGTCAGAATTATTGGCATGCATGGCTAAAGATTCTTATAAATAAAATCAAACAAAATTAAATCTGCATTAACATTCTACTTCTTTAACTTCTTCTCAGTCTTAAGGAACTGTATTGTGGCCTTCCATGGCTTCCTGTTTCACTGGGGTAACAAAAAACAAGGTAACACGTGCTGGATATGAAATCCATTTGTCATCCATCACCATGGGGAAAGGCAAAGAACTCACAAATTTGAAAAGAGACAAATGGTTGTTGACCTTCATAAATCAGGCAATAGGTCCAAAACAATCCACTTCAAAAACTAAATGTACCACCACTACCACTATTAGGGCAATAATTAAGAAGTTGCCTGGTAGAGGACGCAAGTGTATCTTGCCCCCACAAACAGTGAGGCAGATGGTTCGGGAGGCAAAGGGAAATCCTAGGGCCACAGTTGAAGAATTACAGAACTTGGTTGCATCTTGGGGTCACCAAGTCTCCAAATCTACAATTACATGCCACCTCCATGCCAATAGGCTTTTTGGAAGGGTTGCCAGAAAAAAGCCTTTATTGAGAGCAACCAACAAACGTAAGCGCCTGGAGTTTGCTAAACGGCATTGGCACTTCGATTGGAACCGGGTGCTATGGTCAGATGAGACGAAAATAGAGCTCTTTGGCCACGCACACCAGCGGTGGGTTTGGCGTCGAAAGAAGGATGCGTGTGCAGAAAAGAACGTCATACCTACTATAAAATATGGTGGTGGATCTTTGATGTTATGGGGCTGTTTTGCTTCCACTGGTCCTGGGGCCCTTGTTAAGGTCAACGGCATCATGAACTCTACCCAGTACCAGGACATTTTCGCCAAAAACCTGGTTGCTTCTGCCAGGAGGCTGAAACTTCTCCGCAAGTGGATCTTCCAGCAAGAAAATGACCCCAAGCACACATAAAAATCCACAAAGAAATGGTTAATTGATCACAAAATCAACATTTTGCAGTGGCCATCTCAGTCTCTGGACTTGAACCCCATTGAAAACCTGTTGTTTCAATTGAAGAGGGCAGTCCATAAACGCAGACCGAAGGATATCAATGATCTGGAAAGATTCTGTATGGAGGAATGGTCTAAGATCCCTCCCAATGTGTTCTCCAATCTCAAACATTATAGAAAAAGACTCAGTGCCATTATCCTTGCAAGGGGAGGGTGCACAAAGTACTGAAAACAAGGGTGCCAATAATTGTGACACTTCATTTTTTTTGGAAATAAATTTATAATTTGAGAAATGTGTAATTTTGGTTGATTCCATTGAATCATTAATAAAGTCAAATATATTCCACATGTTGGAAAATTACAATATAGCTCAGTACTGGTATTATTTATTTTATACAGTCTTTTTTGCTCATCTTTATCAAGGGTGCCAATAATTTTGGAGGTGACTGTATATATTGTGACCAAGCTGGCCGTACCTTTGGGTTCGTGCCCCTTTAAAAACGTGACCCAGAGATAAAAACTTTGATTTTTAGCGCTTCTGCGCACTTTTATTCAAAACACAAAACAAACAAAAAAAACCCTAGCTCTCATTGAACACTCACTACACACATACAGGTCCCTGTCTAACATGCAGGACAGCTAAGCTGTTTACCTGACATATAACACCAAAACAAAACACTTTAATACAAATTTTTAAAACCAAAACAGACCTTTATGACTCTTCGGGCTCTTCACTCAACAACAGCAGCCTAGAGTAGAGTAGACTGACTGCTTCCCTTTTATACCCTGCACGTGGCTCTAATTTTCAATAATTGCCAGGTGCAGGTGATAATTAATAATTAAACAAAACAATAAAACAATTAAATTAAGCAATTAAATTAAGCAATTACCTTGGCAGGGAGGCTTTAACTCTGTCCCTGCCATAAAAAAAAAACACTTTTATATTGCAGGCCCCCCTGTCCTGCTACATCTGTTACAATATACACCCTATTACTTCAATTTGGCGCTGCAGCATTTATTTTAAATTGATCAAAATGACTGCAGCCCTTAAACGACGACGGCCTTTATTAATAATACTATGATTTACAAATGCTGCAATATATTATTAATTTTTTAGCAGATGCCCTTATCCAGGGTGACTTACAATTGTTACAAGATATCACATTATTTTTTACATACAATTACCCATTTATACAGTTGGGTTTTTACTGGAGCAATCTAGGTAAAGTACCTTGCTCAAGGGTACAGCAGCAGTGTCCCCCACCTGGGATTGAACCCACGACCCTCCGGTCAAGAGTCCAGAGCCCTAACCACTACTCCACACTGCTGGACAAAGGCTTCTCGAACATCTGACAGAGAAGGTAGCAGTTTGTTAATTTTTGCCAGACTCAGAGAACATTTACAGCTCACTCTCAGATATCGGATGGATGGATGTGACAGCAATCTGGGCAGACATGTCGGGTGAGTCTACCCATTCTAATAACAGGTCACGAGAAAAGCAGGGTGATAGTTTGCTTGACTGCAATGGCTGATGGCTGCAAGCTTCCACCGTTTGTTGAGGGATGCTCGGGGAGTGACAATTGAATTTTCTCCGAATTGAAGGATAACTCCTAACACAACGAAATCATGGATTCGACAGGTTTGGGGAAGCTTTAGCTTTCGAACAAGACTTCTTGTATGGGATGCATATCGAGGTCATCTAACTGATGAGGTACATGCAACTCTCCAGGAGGCAAAAACAAAAATGTCTTGCATTCCTGGCGGCTGTACAAAGTTGGTCCAGCTGGCTGATGTTTCTTGGAATGCTCCATTTTAAATCAAGGTATTGTAAATACTATAAGGAGTGGCTGCAACTACCTGAACGTGCTCACGATTTAACAGCACATGAAAATCCCTGAGCTCCTACACAGCTTCAGATGGCAGAGTGGATAAAAAAGAAACGTTGCGCAGCGACATCATTGTGAAATCATTTGAAACTTGTGGAATAACGACTGCTGACCCAGATCTAATACACTGTACAAAGAGTGGAGGAATAGCAGAAGCTGCACGGGAGCTCATCCTTCCCAATACCAGCACACCTGATGGCTATAGAAATGAAGAAGAGGAGGAAAATGAGGAGCAGGAGGAGGACGATACACATGAAGTTGTGTTTGAATAGATGAGGACACATACCAGTATCGGTAGATTATAGTGGACCTGTCTGTGTTTGTTTTTTTTTGTTTGTGTTCCAGTTTGCAGTATTTAAGTTTATTTATTTATTTATTTATTTATTTATTTTTTTCTGAAAAGATTACCTGTATTTCAGAAAAGAAAAAAAAAACCTGAAACGTTTGGCTGAAATAGCTGGGTAGCAGTATTACGGTATGTTTTATTTCCATGAATTGAATTGTATTTAAATAAAGTTTACCGTATTTAAGTTTATTCAGTTTGTTTTGTTTCTATTTGTAATGTTATGCTATACTGTAAGTGATTATTTACTGTGTCTTTTTTTGAGAAGGGGTAGAAAAAAACACCTTAACGTTTTTTATTGATAGCGGTGTTTATTCGAGGACGGTCTCTATTATAAAGCTGATTTTATGACTGTGGCCTCAATACAAGGGCATCTCTAATTCGAGGATGGTTTAATTTGAATATCAACCATGCTTATATATATATATATATATATATATATATATATATATATATATATATATATATATATATTATAAAAAAAAGCGTGGTTGATATTTATTGCTATAATATAACTGGAAATTATAAATAAAAAGTAAATGGATTATTTTGATTATATCAGGCCCTAGTCATAAAAGTACTTGCCAACTGCCATAATAAAACGAATTTAGTTCAAAACTAATGAAAGTCATCCATATTGCTATTCATAAACTGATCTGGTGGTACAGTTTTACTCATAATAGCTTAAAGTAAGTACAGATTTATTATATAAATCCCCTTATTAAGTTGTGTTGAAAATGTCCCCTGATTTAAGGCAAATGCCCCAGTATAAAGGGCAATATGATAAGAAATGTTTAAAAGTAAAAGCAAAATGTGCATTTGTAATTGCAGAAAGTGACATTTTAGCATTGGTTCAAAAGTGACTATAACCACCTTTTATGATTACAGGTAACTAGTTTTGAAAGAGATAGCTGTAAGCATAGTAAGCTGCTAAACTCATTTTTATTGTTGTTTTGCAGAAGCATAATAAAGGGTATACAGTTTGTACCTCTTTCAAAGTGTCACCTACGGCAGGTTAAAGCATACAAGTTTGGGGGTGCTTTCCTGTTGGAGGTGCCATGGCCATAGTCTTTAATCCGTAGAACTCAAAATAAACATGTTATAATTATAACATAGCATATAAAGACATTGATATAGACTTCTTATCTAACACAGCATTCTAAATAAATCCCACCCCTCACCCCATATTTTTCAACCCTTCACATAAAACCCTTCACATTCCTTTAAAATAAATGTGGGTGGAAGTGCAAAACAGGTAAGAATTGTGGAATTATTGTATTCAATTACTTTAAAGCTGGTGATTGTGTCTTTGAGAGTTGCTTGTTTGAAGTCAGAAACAGCCCAGAACAGTAAAGTGAAAAGGAAACTTAATATTATTAATAAAAACAGACTCTGAAAAGCATTATTTAGCACATTAGTTAAATACTTTTAAATAGGACCCATTATTTCATTGTTTTGTGTCTAAAACATTATTTTTTGTTGTTCATGAAAGTTGGGAGCTTTCATGGGCTCAAGCAGACTGTGGCACATTGTGTGTTGTTTCTTGATATGGACTCTTCCCCTGGGGTTTGGGAAACTATTTGAAAACTATTTTGCTTTCAGTTTCAAAGATTCAGTCTAAATAAACCACATCCGCAGAAATTATGATTTCCATTACACATTATGCTGATTTGAACTCGGCTTTTAAATAACTAAGACGTAGCTTTACAGTAAACTAATGTGATCCATATGTGTTCCATCCATTTGTTTCTTCCATATGATGATTTATCCTTCTGTCTGGTGTTAATGGCATGAAATTTGCTGGCTTGGGATCAGCTTATTTTGCCTCCCTGGCTCAAAAACAACGGCTGCGATGCTGGCTCGGGATCAACCACAGTTCAGCATGACAACCGTCTGTTGAGCTTTCATCTCTGGGGTTTTCAAGGGGCACCTTCCATCCCAGTGTTTCTGGGGACTAGCCCACGACACCTCAAGAGGGCTTTTCTGGCGGCATCACCCCCCCTCCGAAACTCAGCCCAGCTATTTGTACATCAACGTTTCTTTCTTTCTATTTTGCTTGAGATCCCCAGCCAGAATTTCAACAGCCAGTTGCAGCTCTAAAGATAAACCACGCAACTCTCCCACTGAATCCGCGTCTCTGAGAAACCGGGTTGTAGAGTGTGCCACAAATCCTTAACCCACTTCCACTGTAAACCCGGACTCTCCATCCTCGCTGTTCCGCTTCAGTGGCAAACATACCGCAGATACGCCTCATCTACAGCATCCTCCCATGGCACTGTTAACTCTACCAGGTGAACAAGCTGATCCAAAAAAAAAAAAAAAACAAGAAGAGGTGCATGCTGCAAAAAAAAAAAAAAAAAAAAATAGAATATGATTTTATTGCAAGTCAGTTTTCTGTTAACAAGTATGCATGATTCATTCATTGAAAATTGGATTATTAATAGTTTTGTCCACATTAAATTACTTCTTTACACCTCTTTTGATTGTAAAGTAATTCCATAATTATGATAATAGTTATTCTGCAGTTCCTGTACAATAGTATGTCCTATTAATTGTTAACCTGGTTCACTGAATAAACAGCACATTAAAAAAAATTCAGCTGCGTGATGGGAAACAACTCATTTTGTGCAATTTATGGCCATGTTTTACAGATGTATTTTACATACCTAACATAAATAATTTTACCTTTTTTCATCCCATCAATTATAATAGCCAGTACACACACAAAACCTCGCTATTAGAAATGGAAGCTGGATTTGTATAAAATCAAAGGTTTAATGGATAATACCCCAATGCAATACAAAATATCTATATGAGGCAAGGAGGCCATAGGTAAAGTATGGAGATTTGTGAATATCATAATACCAATTCATAAGGGTCCAAATAACTGCTTTCTTTTTTTCCACACAATGTGATGTATATTGTTTTATATATGTGTTCTCTTGTTGTGTCTTATATAAATAGTAGTAGCGGTTATAGATACTCATCTACTTTGCAGTGGAAAAACATTATTTTAACAAACTGAAGTAAGTCAACCTTGATAAGTGTTTTGTGTCCCTGTGGAAATTGTTTTGTTATAACCAGGGATACTAGAATGCATTTTATGCAGACAAATTTACTTGTCAGCGCATTTTTTTGTGGTAACAAGATCAATATCAGTGAATTAGCTTTATATTTAAATAAACATGCATGTCCAAAATAACTTCTTCCAGTAAGCGAATGTTTATAAACATTGCATAAAACACCTTGGGTCAACTGCAACGAACATTCAGAGTTAGTACGCATCAAGTGTACTCGGTTGCAGACTAGCTGTTACGGTACTTTCCTGGGGATCATCCCCAGCTGCGGATTAGGTTTGTTCCAATTGCAACAAACAAAAGAGTACGCAGCAGAGGAACAAGATTTCCAAACCTCAAGTGCCTGTGCGCACAAACAGATTGATTCCAGTTTGTGATAGTTCAAAGGATTTATGTGATTAAGCAAATTGTTTTCAGCAAAAAATAAAAATAAAACAACAATTAAAAAGTTGTATATATGTAAAACATAAAACTAATAATGCTCAGAATTACTCTACAGAGCAGAAACTTTATTTTGTTGAGTGTATATATCTCTGTGGTGCACTCTGGAACTGTCACTTTTCTGCTAACAAAGCTGATTTAATCTCTGCCTTTGCCTCCCATCTCTCTCTCTCGATTTCCTTGCTCTCACTGAAACCTGGCTGTCCCCTGATAACACTTAAACTCCTACCGCCCTGTCCTCTCTCTACATCCTGTCCCATACCCCACGTCTCACTGGACGGGGAGGTGGGACTGGTCTTCTCCTCTCTCCCTCCTTACTCTTTTCTGTCCCCTCCAACCTCTCCTCACTCTCTGTTAACACCTTTGAATTTCATGCTGTCCAACTTACCTCTCCCTGTCAACTCCTGCTAATTGTACTGTACCGTCTCCCTGACCTCTCGCTCACTTTCTCGATGAACTCGACTATCTACTCTCCTCCCTCCCCTCTCTGTCTACCCCAACTGTCCTGTTAGGTGATTTCAATATCCATCTCTCCAACCCCAGCCACTCTGCTGGATTCCTCCCTCTCCTTCACTCCTTCGACTTCTGTCTCTCTCCATCCCCCCCTACCCACAAAGCTGGCCGTCAATTGGACCTCACCTTCTCCAGGGCCTGCTGCCCCTTCACCCTCTCTGTCACCCCCTGGACCTCTCTGATCACTATTTCATCTCTTTTTCTCTGTCTCTCCCCTCTCTCACTGCTCCTCCTACCCCCACTGTCACCTCTTGCCGTAACCTCTGCTCTCTCTCCCCCTCTGTCCTTGCCTCCACCGCTCTCTCTCACCTCCCTCGTATCGACTCCTTTTCCCAACTCTCTGTAGACTCTGCCTCCTCCACCCTCTTCTCCTCTCTCACCTCCTCCCTCAACTTCCTCTGTCCCCTCACCTCCCGACCTGCTTGCCCCTCCCCTCCCCAACCCTGGCTCTCCTCTGCACTCCGCTCAGCAAGAACCACACTGTGATCTGCTGAAAAGAAATGGAAGAGAACCAAACTCCCTGCTGCCCTAGACCTTTACCGCACTCTTCTCTCATCCTTCTCTACTCTCTCCTCTGCTAAATGTTCTTATTTCCAATCTATAATCCAAGCCTCCACAAACAACCCACATAAATTATTATCTACCTTCTCCTCCCTCCTTAACCCTCCCCTCCTCCTCCCCTCTATCTCCTCTGATGACTTTGCCTCTTTCTTCTCTTCTAAAATCTCAGATATCCGCAAACTCTTTAAAACCTCTCCCACTCCAAACCCTACACCCACTGCATCCCCTACTAACTCATCCTCCTTCTCCACCTTCTCTCCCCTCTCAGACTCTGACCTCTCCTCCCTGTTCCAGGGTCACAAACCCACCACGTGTGCCCTGGACCCCCTCCTCACTCACCTCTTTCAAGCTGCTGCTCCTGCTCTACTTCCCTTCATCTCCTCCCTTCTCAACACCTCTTTCCTTTCTGGTCTCTTTCCCTCTGCCTTCAAACAAGCCTCTATCACTCCCCTCCTCAAAATTCTACCCTCGACCCCACCTCCCTCCAGAGCTACCGTCCTGTCTCCCTCCTACCCTTCCTCTCCAAAACCCTCGAGCGGGCTGTGCACCGCCAGCTCTCTGCTTTCCTGTCCAACCACTCTCTGCTCGACCCTCTCCGATATGGCTTCCACTCTGCTCACTCCACTGAAACCGTCCTCCTGTCTGTCACTAACTCACTAAACTCTGCCCGAGCTGCCTCTCTCTCCTCTGTCCTAATTCTCCTCGACCTCTCTGCTGCCTTTGACACTGTCGATCACTCTATTTTACTATCCTCTCTCGCTGACCTGGGAATCTCTGGCACTGCTCTGGTCTGGTTCTCCTCCTACCTCTCCAACCGCACTTACCAGGGAAACCTGGCGTGGAGCAACCTCCACACCTCGCCCTCTCTCAACAGGAGTCCCCCAAGGGTTAGTCTTGGGTCCATTCCTGTTCTCTCTCTACACCCGCTCCCTGGGCCCCCTCATCGCATCCTATGGTTTCTCATACCATTTCTATGCTGATGATGCTCAGATTTTCCTTTCCTTCCCCACCTCTGACTCCACCATCCCCTCCCGTATCTCTACCTGTCTGTCTGCTATCTCCTCCTGGATGCACTCGCATCACCTCAAACTCAACCTCTCTAAATCTGACCTCCTGTTCTTTCCCTCCTCCCCCTCCTCTGATCTCTCTATCTCCGTTCCTCTGGAATCTACCACACTCTCACCCTCCTCCTCAGCTAAGAACCTCGGAGCCACCCTGGACCCCTGCCTCTCTTTTTCCCAGCATATCTCCACCCTGACACGCACTTGCCGATTCTTCCTGAGCAACATACGAAGAATCCGACCCTTCCTCACCAACTACACCACCCAGCTCCTGGTCCAGGCCCTCTCCCGCCTAGACTACTGCAACTCCCTCCTGGCTGGCCTCCCTGCGTCCGCCACCCGTCCGCTCCAGCTCATCCAGAACTCCGCTGCTTGCCTGGTGTTCTCTCTGCCTCGCTTCTTCCACACAACTCCACTGCTCCGCTCACTCCACTGGCTCCCGATCACCGCTCGCATCCATTTCAAGACTCTTGTACTCGCCTACAGATGCCTTGACCAGACAGCACCCAGCTACCTCCAGACCCTCATCTCTCCCTACACCCCCACTCGACCTCTCCGTTCCTCCTGCACTAGAAGACTGGCTCTACCTCTTCTACGCTCCCATGCCTCCAGAGCCCGCTCCTTCTCCACCCTCGACCATCTTCCGGCGCCTCCTCAAGACTCACCTCTTCAGACAGCACCTGTAGAAACTCCTCTTTTCCCTCTGGACACATCACTTTTCCTTAAATGCGCTTTACTTGCTCTTATCTGCCCCCTATTTTACTGCATTTAACCCTGTACTTTAGAGTACTGTAATATGTCAAGTGTCATTTAATCTGTAGTATTTTGTATTTAATTATATCCTGATGTAACTATCACTGACACTGTTATCTGCTCCGTTATTGAATCGTATTTTGTCATATACTTGTACTTGCTAGAACCAAAGTGATTGTATTTTATCTTGCTCTTAATTGTATTAATACTTGTACTGTGATTCTTGAAATGTATTTTTGTTTACCACTGTAAGTCGCCCTGGATAAGGGCATCTGCTAAGAAATAACTAATAATAATAATAATAATAATAATAATAAAATAAATAAATAATAAGTATAAAAAAATACATCAAAATGGTAGAAGATTGCAACGCTCAAATGTCTGCAGTGAAATTGCAACTAGATTTAATACTGTGTTAAGTGAAAGGCATCCAGGAACAATATTACATTAAAAAATGTGTGGAAAAGGCTTACACTGGAGACCAGAAATGCTGTTGCAAAGCAACACCAACGACGACTGAGCAGAGCGCCTGACCATCCTTTGTCCCAGATATACAGCCTTATTGCATTGATGATACCCAATTTGCTTGCATCAATCGAAGGAGCTATTGATAGTGATCACTGTTCTCGAAAATCTGCGCATCATGTGTGCTGCATGCCCATCGTGCAACCACGTTACATATTCAAAGATAATGGTCACACACCATCTGGCAATTGATTGACGTGTAGCTATGCCTTGAAGCTCGGATCCTTATATTGCCTTAATAACTCCAGGTATTCCAGCTGTAGAATAAAACGTGGTGCAAATATCTTGTTGCTCCTCTTCTTTGGGCTGCATGACACCGAAGTGTCGCTATGAGCTTCGAGATCCTGTGAACAACACGACAAACGGTGCTTTCGTGAATGTTAATCAGATCCCCCCAACACGCAACAAGGATCCCGTGGCATAAAACCGAAGAGTTATTAAAACCTGAAGTGTTGGGTCAATAGGATGCCTCCTCTTCCTCTGGTTTGCAGCCGTGGTTCCAGCAACTCTATCAGTCTTCTGACTGCTGGCTTAACCATAAGCGTAATCACCTAACATCTTTGCACAAATTGAATTGTAGACGGTAACAATGAGGCACACTTTTATACAGGAGACAGCTTAATATCCAATTGACATGTAGGTTAAAGACAATAGCCACCTCCTAATTGAGCGAGCCTGGAGTCACTAATATTTATTTATTTATTGTATTTATTTATTGCATTTAAATAGCCCTTTTTTTATACAAAAGTATCGCAAAGCACTGTAGGCCTACAGTACATAGCAGCTTTTCATTATCGTGTTTTATTTTATAAAACACATAATATATTTGATATTGGTTTTATTAATAATTTCATTTCAGAAAACGTGTCTTTATTGAGGTTTCTCATTTTAACTCAAGTTAGTACGGTAACTCTTCTACTTAGTCTAAAGAGTTTGATAGTTTAATTTAGTACCATAAATCAGGAACATCTAGGGGGCAGCAGTCATCATCTGGTTTGTTGCAATTGGGAACATTTTTAATCCACACCTGGGGACTATCTGGAAGTTCTTGGTTCGTTGCAATTGGTAATAACTAGCACACTAGATTAGTCTAGTCCTGAGGTACTAACTACAGGATCATCCACAGCTTTATGTTCGTTGAAATTGACCCCTTAAGTATTACGTTTAAGTATAACAATCAAGGATATATGTGGCAGGGCTGAGGTAAGAATGTTTTTGTGTATTTTGGGACTTTTCTGTACACTTGTTGTATGATCACCCATGAGATACCATTGCTGGTATACTCACACATTATTTCCTGTTTGCTGTATATAAATCCTGAGTGCCTGTGTGGCGTCTTCAATGTCAACTTTCATGTCTCTCCCATCTGTCAGCAGATTACCCTCAACCCCTTTTACAAAAAGAAATGTCCCTTAACTAGGGTATTGACTTAAATGTGTTAAGTTGTTTTCTGCAACACCCTGCAACTCATGGAACACTTAAGGGGAAAATTAATTTAAGGTGTTTTATGCAACAGGCTTTCCTGTGGAAAATTGTATGAGTGCATGTGACAGAAATACAATGAGTTCTGGTGATAAATCTTCCTCCCGACCTGTGAGGGCGCTAAAGAACGGGAGGAGAAGTATCTGGAAGGGCTGGCCTGACAGTTCGTTTCCGGGACCGGGAAGTGGGTCAGCCTGGAAGGAAGCGAGACTCTGTTGTAAGACCGTATTGATTTGACAGGTAAACGAGGGGCAGCTGCAAGTAATAAGGCAGCTGCAACCGTTTACCTAGATATCATGCAGGATTACATATAGGGGCCAGGGTAACGCTGTTCTTTTCCTTCGTTTGGGTTAAGCCAAGGACCGAGAAGGACGTTAGTAGTAAAACTGTATTACTCTATAGAGAGTTGCGTGTGTGTGTGTTTGTGTTTGTTTATCACTGTACAATAACTGTCTGTGTTTTTGAAACCACCAGACAGCTAAAGCACATCCGGAGCTGTCGCCTTGGGCCAGCACAAGCCGGATCACCACTGCACGAACTGTCACGGAATAAAAAAAGTGTATTCACCACCACCAGCACGACTGCACGCACCGAGACGGTGAACGTGTTTTTGTTTTCTTTTTTCAGGACTGTAAACCTGTGTTTTTCATCCCTGCGCTCTACACATCGTTGTGTATTGCCGGGCTTATTATTTATGGTCATTAGACCAGGAATTAAAATAAAATAAAGTTTTCCACTGGATTATCGTTGTCTGCCTGTCACTCCTGCACCGCATCACCGCTACACCTGTTCCCCTTACTAACCACTTTGCCACAGTGCATCAATAAATACACCCATTGTTATTTCTTATTCAAATGTATTGCTTGATTCTCTAGGGTGTGCCTGTGGAAACGCAATTTGATTTTAATCACGAAAAGCACTGATATATTTATTTAATTTACAGAAAACTTGCATCCCTGGTTATAACATATTGACTATATCTTCCTCAATGGCCCATGGTGCCAGTTCTAGGTAGGCTTGATGGTCCAGTGGTTAAAGAAAAAGGCTTGCTACCAGGAGGTTCCCGGTTAAAATCCTGGCACAGCCCGACTCAGTGTGTGTGACCCTGAGTAAGTCACTTAACCACCTTATGCTCCGTCCTTTGGATGAGATGTAAAACCGAGATCCTATTGTAAGTGACTCTGCAGCAGCAGTTGTGATGCATAGTTCACCGCCTAGTCTTTGTAAGTCGCTTTGGCTAAATGACTAATTAATAATAATGTTTTGGCCCTGTGAACTGGATGGCTTTGGTAGTGACGTCAGGCCAGGAAATGAATGGAGACAACAACAGACTGGGGTAATGAAAAGCACTGCAGCGCATTGAATTCAAAATAAAAGATTTAAACAAAACACTGTTACAAACAAAAGGGCACGTGGGCCAAAACAAACAAACAAACACAACACGGAACAAACAATAACAAGTATCGTGCTGGTTTAAAAGCCAGCATGTGTAGAAATTGTTATTTCTAGCTTTTTTAAATTTCTCCTCTCTCTCCTGTTCTCCACTCACCGAAAACTCAACCCTTTGCAGCCAAAGCTGCAATAATTATCTGATTACTCCTCGTCACATTTTTGCATTGACTGTCAGCCAACTAAACAATCAGTAGCTGACAGTCACGCATTCTTACGAGGTAAAATAAAGATGGCGGACGGCACCTCGCTCATCCTGCCAAACAATACATAATAATACAACAAAACAAAATACAAATCATAACCCATCACAGACCCATTGTTTGGAAGTTAATAGCCCCATTGGAAAGTAACCAAATGGGTTTAGCTGCTGATCTATTCTCAAAAAGATCAGCAGGCTAAGGTGTTGTGAACGTAATGGAAAATGTCATGTAAGACATACAGGAGTATATTCAATTGATCTAAACTCTGTTTTTTAGATCAATTCAGATTACAAAGTTATGAAGTGCAGTCAAATAAGTAGTCAATTGCTAAAAGGACCACAGTCACCTTTGACAAGATCATCTCCAAAATAAGTCATGTGAGTTATATTATTATTCATTACAGGTAGTTTGTCAAACCGATTGTACCTTCTATCTGTATTTCACTGAAGTTCTGATTTGTTGACTATCCAAATCAGCATTAGGGTACAAAATGATGAACCCCTCTTCAGCAGTCCAATAAACCAGTTGCTAGGACACTCAGCAGCATAGGAGCAAAAAGTACAAAGGCTGGAATAGGAAAACAACAACCAATACAATAATGTTTTCAATGTTTAATTATATGTTGGTTGTCTCTATCTCTGGGACTTTGTTGTACTGACTTAAACTCAGAAAATAATAATGACCACCAATTAGAATTTGATGAAGGACCTTCTATCACATATGTCTTGAAAACATCTTGGGAGGTTTTTTTTTGTCAATACAGTAATCTTTTGCATACCCGCCCGTCACATATCCGCGTTGTATGTGCTCCATGCGCTACCATTGCTGGTATTGTCACGTGAGCTGTTCAGTGTGTTGATATGTAAATAAATCCTGTTCACGGTCATGGGTTCAATTCCAGGTGGGGAACACTGCTGCCGTACCCTTGAGCAAGATACTTTACCTAGTTTGCTCCAGTAAAAACCCAACTGTATAAATGGGTAATTATATGTAAAAAAATAATGTGATATCTTGTAACAATTGTAAGTCACCCTGGATATGGGTGTCTGCTAAGAAATAAATAATAATAATAATAATAATAACCTCTGTCTCGATCTCCTGCCTGTGACTCAGCAGCGAATGCACGAACCCACATGGCAGACGGCTACCCTGTCACAAGCATTAATACCCTGTATCTTTCTAAATAAGGGATTTAGGGGAGATGCCTAATAAAAGCTGAATCTTAAAACAATAATTTGTGTGAATATAGTAATTGTTACAGCTGTGTATAATGGCATTTAAAACAGGATTCATTCATCTGACTTTTTACATATCCACCCTTACTCTGGTCCCACCGCAGTCGGATATGTGGATTATCATACTACAATTGCTCCAAAACAACAACAGAAAAATTATACAAAGATGATTATATTTTGTGCTGATTTTATCTTGGACATGATCTTATCAAAGCCATCATTCATCATTTTGAACACTTTTGATTATTTAACTCAGATTTCCTTTTATGTTATGGTCTTGTAAATACAATTTTCTATGTAATCTTTCATCATTATAATTCAATTCACAAGGCAACAATATGATTAAACATAAAAAAAACTATTACATAAGAAAGCCAAGTAATGGATTAGGTTAGGTTAGAATGGTACTGCATTGAAGCAAAGCAATAATTGGGGAACCTTCATTAATTCACTTTACCAAATAGTGCATAGCATGTTCAACACCCCAAGCCCCAAAGCCCCAAAAAACACAGGCAGAATGATACAAGCAACATTTTAAAAAGGGATGGATGATCTTCCATGCCATTCAAGTATTATTATTATTATTTGTTTATTTAGCAGACGCCTTTATCCAAGGCGACTTACAGAGACTAGGGTGTGTGAACTATGCATCAGCTGCAGAGTCACTTACAATTACGTCTCACCCGAAAGACGGAGCACAAGGAGGTTAAGTGACATGCTCTGGGTCACACAATGAGTCAGTGGCTGAGGGGGGATTTGAAGCGGGAACCTCCTAGTTACAAGCCCTTTTCTTTAACCACTGGACCACACAGCCTCCTATTATCAAATGCACATCTGAATTAAATAATTTCCTTTGGATCTTTATTTACTAAGAATAGCATTTTTGGGGGGATTTTCAGGATACATTTTAAACTGTAAAATGTTGGCAATATCAAATCCATAATGTATAATCAGCTGTGCATCAATTCAAGTCAAGGAAAACAGGAAACAGTTCACAGCCGTAGCCGTATGTACAAAATTAGAGCTATCAGTAAAATGCAAGCATATCTCCACTGTAAACCAGAATATGTATGCAAGTAACAAAATCAACACAAGAGACACATGTAAGAGCATCTCCACTATGTCGACATCACCATCGATATGTATTCCCTTGCGGGGATGATAAATGCACATACTACTTCTTGTCATGTTAACACTTTTTTGGTCAACTCAAGGTTTTTTTTCAGTTTTTTTTCTTTTTACAAAACCTCAGAAAAACAGCTTCATCTCAATTAAGATTCATTTTTATTAAGATTGGCATTAATTTGTGACACAGGAGCCTGTGCTGGAATCCAGCCTTTAGTTAAGTCAGAGCCAAGCTGCAATCACTGTCAGTTGTGATGGAAAGCAGAACTATACTGTATGTTTTATTCAATAAGGTGGTTTTAAAAATAATTAACATCTAATTACCTTATTTGTTTCTATCCTCTCTACCATGGGTTTTACATGGGGGTGGTAAGAAAATGAACACTGTTAACAGGGTGCTGGGCCAACCTGGACAGTGATGTGCCTGCAAGGTGTTTAAATAGTTTTTGATGTGTGACCATTCCTCAATGATTCCTTCCTTTAGGGAAGATGCATCAAATTCTGGTCTCTTGAATGACCCACAGTTGCTTGTGAAATATCTCTATAAAAGTCTGTCAAATCTGACTGATACTGGCTTAGAATATATATAGAAGATACGCCAGTTTCCATTTACATTAGAAATGAATCAGTGTGGAATGGTGGGGGTATTCACTGACACGGGAGACAGAAGATTGTATTTGCAAACACCGCACAGGTGCCCAGTTTTATTTATTTTCGTTTTTATTTATTTTAGCCCGTAGAGGGCGCTGTTGTCTGTGGCCTGTATACCAGCAACGGTAATCAGGACCACAGGTTACCAACACAGGTATAGGCAGGTAAACTCACAGGTGCTCAAAAATAATAATGAAAACCAAAGGTGAAATGAAAAAAGAAAATAAAACACAGTAATAAAACTACAAAACAAAAGTGCTGCTTACGCATTGCCCCCACTGCCGCTATGCCGGTCAGCTCAGGTTTCCGTCCTACGTTTCGCTGTTCACTAGAGTGGCTAAGATTCCCCTATCACTACACAAGTCCCCTCGGGTACATAACCATATGTTTTAAATAAATGGTTTGTATAAGGCTGGCTGTCTTCCTCAGCCGTGCTTGCCTGTTTTCGCCCGCTCCAACCACTGGCATTCTTGCCTGGTCTATGCTTACACTGACCTTCTCAGCCAGCGTCTTTGTGTATTCCCAATCACGGCCACCCGAATGGGTGGGCCGAGCAATCCCACAAGGCCCGCCTCTCAGCCACTCAGAGAGAGGGAAAGCCAACACACCCTTTTCCCCACCTCTCCGTGTCATTGCCATGACTGACAGGCAGATCTTACGCATGTGCCAGATAGTCAGCGCAGATGAACGACAGCTACGCAACCCTGAGACTGCAAGCGGTGCTTGTGAAGGCAATGCCCAGCCAAGGCCGTATGAATACCGGTTCATCAGTAGGTTAGTTTAGGGGAAAGTGATCACATGTGATGTAGCGCGAGGGTTACATAGTGTAGTTGGTTCCTGGAGCTGGACGCCTCATTTTATAAGGCCAGCGCTCACCCTCTGTGGCACCTTTTATTTGTAGTTTTTGTACTGTGTTTTATTTTGTATTTTTGTACAGCTTGCTGTATGTGTCCTCTGTGCATTACCATGGCTTGTAACGTCACATGACCATCTTTATTTACTTTCTGTTTATTATTAATAAATCCTGCACACCTGTGCCGCCATTTCAACTCCACCTCCAATGTCCCTCTGTGTTGCTTGAACAGTGGTTACCCACACACGTGACACGAACGAGACCCTGTCACAAGGTGTGTAAAACTATCACCAATTAAATTTGTTGATAGCCTACTCAATTAAGACATATCAAGGGGATTGGGTGAAGAAGCTACTAGAAAGCGATACAAATCAATTACAAAGTATTAGACAATATATAAAATGTGCACTAATCAAATCAATGTGTAAAATTATAAAAAAAATAAAACCAGCAAGTGGCAAATAAACATGTGAAAGAATGGGGCATTATTGACCCTGTTACGCATAAATTAATGACGGCATTGATTTCCTAAAAGTATATTAAAAAAGTATATTAAAACGTTTCTTGTCCATTTGTGCAGAAAGAAAAAAATACACATAAATAAATAAAATAAAAATCTAAAATAACTGAATTGTCATTGAAAAAATCAGTTTAACAGGAATATCCCAAAATAAATTTATAGTGTTTAAAGTATTTGACTGCAATACATTTTCTTGAACCAGGAAGATGAGTTAAAATATAAGTATAAGCTGGCATAGACCAGTGCTGGTTGTTGCAGAAATTTCAGTCCATCTATATGCTGATGACATAGACACAGATTTCCTATTTGGGTGACCATTTTGTTATTGTCATCTAGCCAGTTAAGTCACTCCAAGTACCTGTACGTGTTTGCATTTTGTTTCTGTGGATATAGAACTGGGCCAGAGGGCCAAAAATGGCTATCATCATAATCTTTCAGATCACTGAAATCTGATAGGTAATGCCACATGGTGTGCTCCTATAGTGGCACATTTAGAGGTTCTCCAATTTTCCTTTAATAACAGCATCCATTGGAGCGTGGATCATCATCATCACTGCATGGGCTACATAAATATTCTTCATTCCAGCTGTTAGTTTTGAAAGATGACAAAAGAAACTTAAATTCACTGACAAATCTTTCAACTAGGAAGCCAGCAATGTCTTCAAATTAAGACAATGAAAAATACTTCTAGCCTGTTTATGCACTATACAACACAGATGTGAGTTAATGTATTCTATACAACACAGATGTGAGTTAATGTATGACACAGTAAGTACTGAGGGAATACCCTTATACACAGAGGTCCAGAAATGCAAAATACCTTCTCAACCAATTATAATGACGATTACATATTTCCAGCACTTTTTAGCTTTCTTATAAGTTTAAATTGTGATGTATATTCTGTTTCCTCCACATTGACTCTTTCATAATTCTCAGTTGTAATTTTTGATTAAGCCTGGTGTTTAATTACTCGTTAAAATAGCATTAACGGCAATCAAGAAACTCATTGGTAACAGAGCTGTGGAAACAGAAGTCAATTTTTCGTACCCCCATAAACATCTGGGGTAGTTTAATTATTCTTAATAATTATATCTCAATCTCAATTCTTTAATGTCAACCTGCAGAAAAAAACTATGCTTGTGCACTTCAGAAGTAAAGCAAACACTTTTATAAGAATTGAAAAAAAAATTACCAATTGTGCCAAAATATTTGGTGGTTTGTAGATTATTTAACATAACGTATTAACATAAAAATGTATATAGCTCAGGCAACTTATGTTATGCACAGTAATCACATATAGGTTTGTGTCTGATTTCCAACTAGTATTTTTTGTCATCTGAAAGCTGTGTGAAATGAGGTGTGTTGGCCTCATCTAGTTCCTTGTAGTTAGCTAGTGTCCTTCTAGTTTTCCTGTGTCCGTATCACAAAACAATTTCTGACTCAGATCAACGTCACCTCACATTCCATGTGCCCTTACTGTGCCTTCATCATTGGTGAGTAGTAACTAAACCAAGAGTCAATCCATGGAGGTCTTTTTTCATAAGTTAAGTGTGCCACCTGGTGGGGAATTAAAATAGATCAATTTAATTTAGGTTCCTGGCTTCCTAGTATTTAAATATTAAGCTTTAAAAAAACATTTATTAATCATAAGCATGACGCATTTTCACAGCTAAGACAAGCTAATTTTGAAAAACATAATGTTACTTCTTTGGTGCTGCAGTATTGCAGTGTTGGTAGTTTTGTTTAGTGTTATGTGTGCCCCTGCTCTGCTCCAGTGCATGGGGTGTGTGTCTGGTTTTTTGTTTATTTATTTATTAAAAGAATAAATAATGAATTAATTAATTTAAAAAAAACTGTTTGTGTTTGTGTGTGCCCGTACACTGCTACTATTGCAGTGTAGGTGGTTTTGTCTTGTGTTGTGTGTGTGTATACTCCTGTACTGGCGATTTTTGCAGTGCTGGGGTGTGTTTTTTTTTGTCAAAAAGGAAATAAATAAATAAACAATAATAAAACATCATGAGTGGACAAGCTCCACAGGCCCCAAAAAGGTGGGCACAAAATATCACCAGGAGGAACAGGGTCAGGTGCCTCCTGAGAGACACCCTCTCAATCGAGGGGTCTCACAGTGGCAGGGATGTTCATCCCTATTGAACCCCTTGCGGGGCTGGGCAACAGGGTCATCCTGTCAAATGTGCCACCTTTTATACAGGATGCCCTGCTCAAGCCCCACTTGCAAGTTCTAGGGGTGATGAAGGCAGCCATCCATCCCACCCCCCTAGGGTGCAAGGACCAGGCCCCCATCCGCCTGGCGGGGCAGGACGTGGTACATGGCAGTTTTGTGGTCCCCTCCGAGTCCACCTCCCCCCAGAGCCCTCAAAAAGGCCTACAGAGGGCGGGGGGGGGGGATTACACCTGGCCCTCCCAACTACATCTGAAGGGGGAAAGGGAGAGGAAGCCCCTGAAGTGGCCAGACCCTCTGCACCACCTGATAGTGGTCAGGGGGAGAAAGCTGCTGATGGCACAAAATCTCCCTGTAAGAAAAAGGCCAAGTCCACTGGGGGGCCAAGCAGGGGGCAACAAAGCCCACCATCGCACCATCTAGAGGTAGGTCACAGGGAGTCCCTGTAAAGGAGACTCCCTCATTGGAGCCCCTTGCTAGGCAACAAAACATCTCACCCCTCAAGGACAGGTGTCCTGCACCACCAGTGGCATAATGGGGAAGAGGTTCTCCAAGGGAGAGGAGGAAGATGACGGGCAAGCTAGCCTGCTGTCCACTGCTAACGCACCTTCCTCAGCTGCACATAAGTACATAGAAACTGGTCCCGATTCCACCACTGAAGGTCCGGTTCCAGTCGGGGACACAGGAAGACGCCCCCCAGAACAACTGCCTTAGGTTTCCCCATCTGGCGGCAATAAGGGTCCTAAACCCTGTTTTGCTATAGAGGGGTGTAACCGGGGGAAGATCTGTGCGTTCTTCTGGTGCGTTCATAGTGCTGCAGGAAGAGGGTAGCAGCCTTGCAAAATCCACCTGTCAGTCATGGCAGTGACACAGAGAGGTGAGAGAGAGGGTGTGTGGGCTTTCCCTCTCTCTGTGTGGCTGAGAGGCGGGCCTTGGGGAAATTGCTGGCCCTATAAAATAACGTTCTGTTGTTCCCTCAGATCTGCCCCTTTAAGACAAATTAATGAGACGAAGAAAGGCCGGGAAAAGAAAAACAAAAGAACCCACAGAAAATAAAAATATCGATAGCAGGGAAACCTTGGGCAGACCCCATAATTGTATAGCAAGCAGGCTGAGGGAGTGGTCAAGTGTAGGACGGGGAAACGGGCCGGGGGATAAAGTATTTTTATTATTACCTAGTTCTGAGTCGAAACTTCTGGCTAAGTGGCAAGGACCTTTTGAGGTTACACGTCGGGTTGGGGTGGTGGACTATGAGATCTGCCAGCCGGAGCGACGGAGAGAGAAGCACATTTATCATGTCAACCTCTTGAAGCCCTGGTTGCAACAGGATGCATTGTCAGCGGTGCAAGCGGATGACGTCACAGACCTGGGACCTGATCGTGTTGGGGAGAAAAGGTTCGGTACAGATTGCAGAAAATCTGACACCAGCACAGAAATGTCAGGTTCAGGCTCTGGTGGTGGAATTTCCTGATGTGTTTTCTCCCATCCTGGGGCAGACTCGAGTAGCACATCATCACATTGAAATTGAGCCGGGGGCGACAGTTTGCCAGAGGCCATACCGTATACCTGAACGCAAAAGGCAGGTAATAAAAACAGAAATTGATGAAATGCTTAGACCTGGGGTTAATAGAAGAGTCCCAAAGTGAATGGAACAGTCCTGTTGTTTTAGTAGATAAGCCAGACGGGTCAACTTGGTTTTGCATTGACTTCAGGCGAGTCAATGATAAATCGAAGTTTGACACTTATCCTATGCCCCGGGTAGATGAGTTGCTGGAGCGTCTAGGCACAGCTCATTTTATGATGAATCTGGATTTAACGAAGGGCTACTGGCAGATACCTCTGACCCCGGAATACAGAGAGAGAATGGCATTTTCGACTCCCTTCTGGTTGTACCAATTCATGACCATGCCCTTTGGGTTGCATGGAGAGCCAGCCACTTTCCAGCGGATGATGGATCGCATCTTGCAGCCCCATCAGCAGTACGCCGCTGCTTACATAGATGACGTGGTTATCCACAGTGAGGACTGGCCGAGGATTGGGTGTCAACTGTGTAAGGTAGTGGCGGTGCTGCGATCCTTGCGGGAGGCTGGGCTCACTGCTAACCAAAAGAAATGTGCCATTAGGAAGAGTGAGTCTGAGTATTTGGGGTATCGAGTAGGGAGTGGCCAGATCAGACTGCTGATTGCTAAGGTGAAAGCTTTGGCTGGCTGGCCGGTCCCTATGACCAAAATCCAAGTGCGCTCTTTCCTGGGAATAGCAGGCTATTATAGGAAGTTCATCCCGAGCTTCACCACGATCGCTGCTCCCTTGACAGACCTCACCCAGAAAGCTGTTGGGAATTTTCAAGTTCATCAGGATCCTGCTGCTCATGTAACGATTTCCATTACATGAGCGTAGGTGGTAAACCTTCATGCTGATATTGGACTCAGCTCTCGGCAAGATAAGCACCAACTAAGACATAGCTTCTTTTACTGTAAACTAATGTGATCCATCTGTGTTTCCTTCCATAGATATCCTTCTGCCTGGTGTTGATGACTGAAGTGTAATGCTGGCTCCAGGGATCAGCCTATTTTGCCTCCCTGGCGCATCAGCACACACAACGGCTGCGATGCTGGCTCCGGTGATCAACCACAGTGCGGCCTCCCTAGCGCATCAGCATGATAACCGTCTGGACTGAGCTGAGTAGGGTACTTCTCTGGGGTCTTCAAGTGGGCATCTTTCATCCTTGGTGTTTCGACGACTACCCCACGACACCTTAAGAGGGCTCGACAGTGATTCTGGCATCCCAGCATCATCCTCTCCGTCCCCCACTCAGCTAAGCCCAGCTTACTTACCTTCCTTTACATCAACTTTTTTTATTTCTACTGTGCTTGAGGTCCCCAACCAGAATCTTTTCGTTTCAACCAGAGCCAGTTGCTGCCCCTATCTGCTGCTTCAGATAATGTCTCTGATAAACCGGGTTGTGGAGTGTGCCACAAATCCTCGACAACCCACCTCCACTGGGTAAAGCTGGACTCTCCATCCTCGCTGTTCCACTTCAGCAGCTAGTTGAGCGTACCAAAGTTTCTTCCTCTCATACGCTTCATCTACTGCATCCTCCCATGTCACTGTTAACTCTACCAAGTGAACAAGGTGTGCTGATCCAGACCACAAGACAATATCAGGTCGAAGTTTAGTGGTGGCTATCTCAGGTGGGAAAATAAGCCGTTGTCCAACATCTGCCAGCATTTTCCAGTCTCTAGCATCTTCCAGTTGTCCTAGATGAGTTTTGTTTTTAATACCTTTTCTTGGAGGTTGCTCCCCTGGATGGAGGAATGTTGTTCTTAGTGTGTCATATATTGCTGGCATTAGTGGAAACCTGTTGGTCATGCTGCACTTGTCTTCCAATGCTAAGGTCAAACATCACAGCACCTGGTCATGACACCAAGTAAACTGTCCTTGGCTAAAACTCACCTTACATCCTGTCAAAATGTGTCTTAATGTAGCTGGTGATGAACACAAAGGACACCATGGATCCTCTCCTACCCATAGATTAAGGTTCTGTGGTGATGGGAGTACATCATATGTTGACCTGATGAGAAAACTGATCCTGCTCTGTTCCATTGTCCATAGATCTCACCAGCCGATCTTGTGTTGTTCCACACCCTCCCATCTTGTCCATTCTCCCTGTTTGGCCTGGGAAACTGCCTTTACACACTTTATCCTCTCCTCCTGCTTTTGCACCTCATTGACTACCAGCTTCCTCCATTGAGCTGGGGCTGCTTTGTGCAATGTAAGAGGAGCTGAACTGAGATCAAGGCCTCCTCTTCCATGCTGTACTTGCCCCATGTTATCGCTGATACGAAGGGCAGCCTTTGCATCTTCTTCAGCTTCCTTTGCCGCCCACTTTCTTCCAGTTTTCAACACATGTGCTACCTCCCTCACACATTCGTCATGTGACTCTACCAGTGTCATTTCCAATCAAACCTTGGCACATTTAAACTCCTCAGTTAGAGCCGAGACTGGCAGCTGCAGTATCCCTTTACCATACAGTCACACTCTGCTGAGGCCTAACCATTTTGTGACGTATGAACTGATTAACATTTCTCTACTGTTTTCAAGGAAACCTCATACACAGTGAGTGGCCACAGAAGTCTTGGCAGTAGACCAAACTGAAAGCACCAGAGTTTAAGTTTGCCTGGTAAAGCGCTGCTGTCTATGCTCTTCAACCCTTGCACTGCTTGTTGTCTCACTTCTCCCACACAAACTGTGTCCTTTAGGTCCCCATCACACCATCTCCCAAGACTTTTCACAGGCTTCTCAGACACTGTTGGTATTGTCTCACCATTAATGTAGAATCTATTATCCACTACTTTACCTTTAATTGCATTCATGTCCATTCAATGTTATTGATTAGTTTGCCCAATAACCGATTAGTGCAGGCTATTGTTGTAGTCATGATTGTCATGTCATCCATGTGTGCTCTAATTGGTGGCAGTCGCATTCCAGAAGCCAAGCGTTTTCCTCCCACACCCATTTTGACACCCTAATAATTACTTCCATTGCCATGGTAAAAGCCAGTGGAGAAATGGTACACCCTGCCATTATTCCAATTTCTAGACCTTATTATTATTATTATTATTATTATTATTATTATTATTATTATTTATTTCTTAGCAGACACCCTTATCCAGGCCGATTTACAGTCGTAAACAAAAATACATTTCAAGAATCACAGTACAAGTAATAATACAATTAAGAGCAAGATAATTACAATGACTTTGGTTCTACAAAGTACAAGTATGACAAAATACGATTCAATAACGGAGCATATAACAGTGTCAGTGATAGTTACATCAGGATATAATTAAATACAAAAACTACAGTTTAACTTGACAGATTACAGTACTCTAAAGTACAAGATTAAATGCAGTAAAATAGGGGGCAGATAAGAGCAAGTAAAGCGCATTTAAGGAAGAGTGATAAGTGTCCAGAGGGAAAAAAAGTTC
The DNA here is from genome assembly GCA_036884735.1 of Huso huso. Classification (NCBI taxonomy): domain Eukaryota; kingdom Metazoa; phylum Chordata; class Actinopteri; order Acipenseriformes; family Acipenseridae; genus Huso; species Huso huso. The sequence goes on along the minus strand of CM072667.1, from coordinate 44,253,962 downwards.
TACAGGTGCTGTCTGAAGAGGTGAGTCTTGAGGAGGCGCTGGAAAGTGGTAAGGGACTGGGCAGTCCTGACATCTGTAGGAAGGTCATTCCACCACTGCGGCGAGGGTGGGCGAGGGTGGAGAAGGAGCGGGCTCTGGAGGCAGGGGAGCGTAGAGGAGGTAGAGCCAGTCTTCCAGTGCAGGAGGAGCAGAGAGGTCGAGTGGGGGTGTAGAGAGAGATGAGGGTCTGGAGGTAGCTGGGTGCAGTCTGGTCAAGGCATCTGTAGGCTAGTACAAGAGTTTTGAACTGGATGCGAGTGGTGATCAGGAGCCAGTGGAGTTGCATGGGAGAAGCGAGGCAGAGAACACCAGGCGAGCAGCAGAGTTCTGGATGAGCTGGAGCGGACAGGTGGCGGACGCAGGGAGGCCAGCCAGGAGGGAATTGCAGTAGTCTAGGCGGGAGAGTACCAGGACCTGGACCAGGAGCTGGGTGGCGTAGTTGGTGAGGAAGGGTCGGATTCTTCGTATGTTGCTCAGGAAGAATCGGCAAGTGCGTGCCAGGGTGGAGATGTGCTGGGAATAAGAGAGGCAGGGGTCCAGGGTGACTCCGAGGTTCTTAGCTGAGGAGGGGGGAGAGAGTGTGGTAGATTCCAGAGGAACAGAGATAGAGAGATCAGAGGAGGGGGAGGAGGGAAAGAACAGGAGGTCAGATTTAGAGAGGTTGAGTTTGAGGTGATGTGACTGCATCCAGGAGGAGATAGCAGACAGACAGGTAGAGATACGGGAGGGGATGGTGGAGTCAGAGGTGGGGAAGGAAAGGAAAATCTGAGCATCATCAGCATAGAAATGGTATAAGAAACCATAGGATGCGATGAAGGGGCCCAGGGAGCGGGTGTAGAGAGAGAACAGGAGAGGACCCAAGACTGACCCTTGGGGGACTCCTGTTGAGAGAGGGCAAGGTGTGGAGGTTGCTCCACGCCAGGTTTACCTGGTAAGTGCGGTTGGAGAGGTGCCATGCAGTGGTGAATTCAGAAGTTGTAAAACAAAATTGCTAATCTCCGAAGTAGGCTTTTACTAAGTTTGTTATTGTCCTCGATACACTGAAAAAAATTAAAAGCTGCCCAAAGAAGCTCATGTGGAACTGAACCATATGCATTAGCTAAATCCAGGAATGTCACATAGAGCTCCTTCGTCTCCTTTTTAGCTGTTTGAATTTGCTTCCAGATCACACTGATGTGCTCCTAGCATCATGGGAAACCTGGAATACCAGCTTTCTGTACTGACGTGTCAATGAAGCAGCTCTTTCTGAGCAACAATACTGAAGAAAATCTTGCCTTTCACGTTTAACAGGGAAATAGGGTGAAACTGATTGAAACTCTTAGAATCTTTTTCTTTTGGTATAAAGACCCCACCTGCTCGGGACTATGCTCTTGGTACAACCTCTGTTTCCCTTGCTACTTTCATCAAACACCAGAGGCACTCTTGTACACTTTGTACGGAACTCCATTAGGCCCAGGAGATGATGACGCCCTTGCCATTTTCACAGCTTGCTCTACTTCTTTCCACTTAGGTATGCAGTCCTCCATTTGGTATTCTGGTGGATTGATAGGTGGGATGTCTGAAGGAATCAACATAGGCTCCTGCCTTTTTGAATCTGCGTATGTTTCCTTCAGATATCTCTCCAGCTCAGACATAGTTGCCTTTAGTGTGCCATTTTTCTCCCTGGTGAATAACTTCTTTGCAAATTTGAATGGGTCTTTATAAAAGTTAGTTCTCGCATCCTCCTTCTTTATGCAGCGTTTCCGTAGGCGCTCAGCTCTGCACAATGTTGCAAGCTTATCTTTTTTGACCCTTTGTAATAGATGGAGTGTCCCCCTCTGACTTTGTTCTGCTCTCTTCCATTGCTTCCTCAGCTGCCTTCTTTCTCTAACTAAGCGCTCAATCTCCTGCTGCCATCTAGACTACAGGAATATACATAGTATCTTTGGTATATCATAATGCAGGGGTACTGTATGTGGAGGCAGTCTGTTTGTCAAACTTACATTTTTGTCACTTAGGTTTTTATCTAGAGAAGTTTTTATTCAATTGTGATGAAACTTGGTAAGCACATTCTTTAGTACAAGTTAGTGATAGTATCAGTGTTTGTCTGCCTGTCTGTAGTTAACTTACTTTTTCATGTTACCAATAGCCGCAGCAGGGGATGTATGGCATTGTCATTGTTGTGCTACAGCATTTAATTTTATTGCACTTCTTAAATCTATGTCAGACTATAATGTGGGTTAATAGTTAGCTACATGTTTTTTTGTTGTTTTTTTTTAACTTTTAATTGTCAACAATATGCACATCAATTAAAGGTGTGAGACTTAATGTATTAAAATTTGTACCCAATGCTAATTTAATGTTCAGTTAATATTAGTTAACATACACACAATACATTTAAATATGGATGGTAATAATAGTCTTAATTTAGTATCAAGACCAAAGATATTTGCAAAATCTGGCCATTATTTTAACTTTAATGGCCATACAGTGGCATTCTATGCCTAGGAAATTACTGCTGGGATGCTAGAATCACCGTCGAGCCCCCTTGAGGTGTCGTGGGCTAGTTGATGAAACACTGAGGATGGAAGGTGCCCACTTGAAGGCCCCAGAGATGTACCCTACTTAGCTCAATCCAGACGGTTGTCATTCTGATGCGCTGGGGAGACCGCATTGTGGTCGATCCCTGGAGCCAGCATCGCAGCCACTGTGTGTGCTGATGCTCTACGGAGGCAAAATGAGCTGATCCCTGGAGCCAGCATTACACTTCAACCACCAACACCAGGCAGAAGGATATCTACATCATCATATGGAAGGAAACGCAAATGGATGGAGACACAGATGGATCACATTAGTTTACTGTAAAGCTACGTCTTAGTTGGTGCTTTTATCTTGGCGAGAGCCGAGTTCAAATCAGCATGAAGTTTTAACATCTACTCTTGTGTAATAGAAATCAAAAATAATAATCTCTAAGCAAAACATTACCTGAAACAAAACACAACTTTGAGCAATTTGGCACTATAATGCAATAAGATCTGTAAAGTGTGTTATTTTATCTTTTTATATTTAATATTACACCAATTATCCTTATGTACTGCATATTCCAACATAGCCCCTGTTAATTTGTTTCTTCAAATACTGATGTAGCTATATAGGTTATATGTGAAGTTTGAGATACTGCCATTATATATTACATCTAGGTGACCATATAACTATGTTTGGACCTACAAGTTATTTTTGTGAAACAAAAAGGGTAATTCGGTGGACGTCGACGAAACAAACAAGTGTAATATTTGAGTTTATCAGTGAGAATTATTCTTTAAAGATGCTAGCAAAAATAATTTTATACAAAAACTATGCTGGATTGTGTTTTTCCCAGATACAGTACACCCTCGTGTGGCAAAGTGGTTTACAGTGCGCAGGTGTAGAGGTGATGTGATTATGAAACAGAAGACAGACAATCCAAACAGACATTTATTTTTGTAATCCCGGTCTGGCGACCACAAATAATAATTCTGTTCCAAAGAACAGGTTACAGTCCCCAAATAATAAACACAGTATAAACACAAACAAAGACACACATTCACAAGTCCAGAGTGAGTGCTAACGTGCAAGTGGTGAAATACAATTTATTTGTGTACAGTTGTGAAGTGTTTTCTGGGTTGGTGCTGGCCTTAAGCGACAGCTCCCAGTATGTGTTAGTCGTCTAATAAACAAACAAGTATAATTAGACACGACAAAACAAACAAACGCTAAACACTCACGGTACAATTATAGGTCTACTCGCAACCATAACAAAGGAACAGATCGCTTAGCCACGTGCTCTTTTGTACCGTCAATCACATCCCCTTGGTTAGTGAGTGCAACCGTTTCTTCTATAAACTGTGGTTGCCACGTTGCTTCCCTTCTGGGGCGATGACTTGGTGTACCGTAGCTTCACCCCTTTCTAGATGGCCGACTTGCACCATTCCCTGGAATTAATTGTCAGACCATCCAGTACGGGGTACTCTGTTCCCTTTACACAGCGCCCTCACAGGTCGGGAGGGAGATTTATAAAAAAGATTCATTCTTTCTCTGTCACACCTCGCTATAACGCCCTTCATTATAATAAACTTTCGGCCATAACGAACCTGGCCCCTGGAACCCAAATAAAAAAAAAATTAAAAAAAGATAATAGAAACACACACTGTCGAAAGGGATGCCACCTCGACAGTGAAGTCAACTCTTTTGTCTTAATAAAAAGCATGCACTGTGTAACTATACAGAAATGAAAAAAAATTATTAGAACATAAGAACATAAAAAAGTTGTAAAAACTTGTGAAAAGTAATAATTTAATATATTTGCTATTTTTTTCTTCATCTATGATTTTGCCATTTGTATCTCACATTTAACCTCCTCTTTGAATGTTCTCTTGCTGTTATAATATTGGAAAAACATTTTGGAATTGGTTTTAGCCCCCTTAGCAATGTTCATATCTATCTCTCTCTTGGTCTTTCTAACTTCCTTTTTGACTGTTTGCAGTTCCAAGTACTCTTTCTGTGCACTTTGTTTTTGGTCCCTTTTAAACACTCTGTAAAGTGCCTTTTTTCGCTGAATAGTTTTTTTTAAATTGATCTATTAAACCATTTTGGCCATTTTGTTTTAGGTTTAGATTTGTCTACTTTTGGGATGTAATTGTTTTGTGCCTCTAGTACGACGTTTTTTTTAAAAAAAACAGCCATCCTTTTTCTGTGGATGTTTTCTCTATTTTACTCCAATCTACTTCTGTTAGTTTCTGTTTCATACCTTCATAGTTTGCTTTTCTAAATTGTAAACCTTAGCTTTAGTCATTACTTTTTGGGTTTTAACCCTTTGCAGTCCATTTATTAAGTGCGCGTCAGGCGCGTCAGGTCCAATTTATTTTCACACGCACAGTTAATTTTAGACGCGCTGTTTAAAAGTTTTTTTTTTTCACAGTCAAACGGGTTTAAAAGGCCCTGCATATCAACAAAGCACTCACTAGGCATCTCCAGCCCCACCCCACCCTTTCGTTCGCTATAGCTTTCACATATGCTAAGAAATAAATAATAATAATAATAATAGTCGTACATACCGATCAATCATATCCTGATCACTCGTTTTATCACCAAACTCCTCAATAATGCAATCCAAGTCATTATTTTATTACTATAACATCTCAAAAAAGCTCTGCAAATGTCCGTGATAGTCTCTGTGAGCTGATACAGTATCAGCCAGCTTGTTTCCTTATGACCGCCCATATGGGATGCCAGGGGCAAGTATGACTATTCATGAGATACGCCTTTTTTTTTATCGGCTTCTCTCGGCTCCTGTCGCTCCCACTCGGCCATTGAATGGTTTTCTCGGCTTTTTCCGGAGAAAAAACGACTAGAAACCTGTTTTTTGCGTTTTTTTGATGATGTCGGACAGGGTCCGACAATGGACCGGATAGGAATAATTGCAAGGGTTAAAAATCACTTAATGCATCAATTTTGCAACAAGGCTGGAAACTATATTGATCATTTGAAAAAAGGCATGTCTGTTGTGAATATAGGTTTTCAAAAAGCACAAAAAAAGTTTTTTGGCTTGTTCAGCAACCATGTGGCAATTGATTTTCAATAAAAGTTCAGCTTCAGTTTGGGATTTTTGCTTTTTGCACTGCGTTTTATGCATTGCACACATGAGACGAACAAGTACCTGTAATTCTACTTTTATTCACAATCTCGTCTCATTAACTTACTCCAACAGTTTATCCTTCATTTTGATTGTCCTTTTGCTATAACTAGGGGCCTGCGTTTTACGCAACCTGTTTTTTTTCAATTGTAATTCAACTGCTCTCACCTAGATGTCCCTGCAGTCATTCCAGTTATAGTAATCAAATTCACAATTAAGAAATCAACACATTACACTTTGACTAATTAGAAAAATAAAAGCTAATTATGATGAGTATAAATGGTAATTGAATAAATTGATGCGTTAAAAGAAAAATCGAGAGACCTAAACATGGAGTCAAAGACATCGCAATCAAAAAGCATTTCATTGAGCGAACGCACGCAACAATATCCACCTGGTGTTCTGTACACCGATGGGTATCATTTATTTTGCACAACTTGCAATTTATCTTTGGAACACACTTGAAAGTCAATAATAGACTGACATTTGCCATCAGAAAAACACAGAAAACGAAAGGCTGAGATTGACGGCTATGAGACGGCGTCCTCCAGTAAAAAACGTAAGGGGAACGAAAATTATGAACGCCGACGAGATGTTATTTTCGATTTGACAGAGGCATTTGTTTTTCCTAATATTCCCCTGGAAGAAATTGATAATCCCAAACTACGTGCATTTCTGAACAAACATGTAATAAATGCGGGAGCAATTCCTACAGCAGGTCAACTGAGAAGGGAATATCTACCCCAAATTGCTGAGTTACACAAGATGAAAATTGTACAACTGGTAAAGATGTCTGACAGTGTGTCTGTAGTTACTGACAAGTCTACAAATGCAAAAGATCAGTATGTTTTGCAAATTTTGTTTGTTATCCAAGGACTATCAAATACCTTCGAACTGAAAGTAATATTAGCCGATACAGTTAATCTGCACTCTGTGAATTACTCATCGGTGCACAGGGCGTTGTGAAATGTTTCAAACGCATTTGAAGTTAATTTTAATAATGTGACTGGATTTGTCTCTGATAATGCCAGTTATATGATCAAGGCATACAATGACATTCTTCGAGGTTTACTGCCAAATTCAGTACATTTGACTTGTAATGCCCACATAATAGCCCTTGCCAGCAATATCTGGGCAAATAATTTTCCAAAAGCAGACAAGCTGGTTGCAACTGTTAAAAAATTGTTTAAACATTGCCCAACCAGAAAACTACATTTTAAAGACCACCTGACAGAAGCAATCCAACAAGCTGTGCTTTACCCATAAAGTTGCCACCTGAGCCATGCATAACACAATGGGGCACTTGGTATTCTGCTGCTGAATATCATTCCAAATACATCCCTTTTTACGCAGGCTTCATAGAAAAGGAAATGCACATTTCACCAAACACTGTAGTGTTAAAGGATCTCCAGAAATTGCTTAAAGATGTGCAAAGTTTAAAATCTCAACTCTCCCTAATTGCGAAGCATGCCAAGGGACTGGTGGATCTGATTCAGTGGTTTGAAAGCCGTGAAGTTAAAGTCCATCAAACACATAATAAAGTTGCAGAATTAATAAATACATACGTCGCAAAACCTTCCATGACGTTTCTGAAAAACTGACTAATTACTACAACCCGGATCAATGCAAAAGAAACCATGTTTTTTTCAAAGAAGGACAATTCAGCAGTCTGTACAATCCAGTACAAATCACAATGATGGGTTTGGTATGGCGCTTCAATACAAATCACAATGATAGGTTTGATACGGCACTACGCTACAAATCACAATGACGGGTTTGGTACGGCGTTTCGCTACAAATCACAATGACAGGTTCGATACGCCGCTGCGCTACAAATCACAGTGACGGGTTCGGTACGGCGTTCCACTACAAATCACAATGATAGGTTCAATACGGCGCTAAGCTACAAATCACAATGATGGGTTCGATATGGCGCTTTGGTACAAATCACAATGATGGGTTCGATATGGCGCTTTGGTACAAATCACAATGATGGGTTCGATATGGCGCTTCGGTACAAATCACAACGATGGGTTCGGTATGGCGTTCCGCTACAAATCACAATAATGGGTTCAACACAGTGCTATGCTATAAATCACAATGATAGGTTCGATACTGCGCTACGCTACAAATCACAATGACGGGTTCGATATGGTGCTCCGGTACAAATCACAATGACAGGTTCTGTACGGCGCTCCACTACAAATCACAATAACGGATTCTGTACGGCGCTCCGGTACACATCACAGTGATGGGTTCTGTACAGCGCTCTGCTACAAATCTAACTGCTGAATGATAATATAAAGTATCCAAATTCTTAGGGGCCAATCTATAAATGACATCACCATTGTCCATAATTGGTAGTAAGGTCATTAGTAGAGCAAGTGAAATTTATCATATTACTATACAAGAAACCCAATTAGCATTGATTTTTTGTTTAATAGAAGTAATATGTGTTCTGAAAGTTAAATCAGTATCCAGCCATATGTCCAGGTATTTGTACACTGTTACATGTTCCAGAGCCACTTCGTTATCTCCACTTTTAAAAAGTTGTGTAACAGAGCCGTACTTCTGCAGTTTGAATAGAAAGATAACAAATACACAACAGTGGGGCAGAAATAATATCAGCTGCCAATTAAAAAAAAAAATCAATTTTGTCATGGCCAAGCAGACTAAGTAGTTCATTTAAGACATAAAAATCAGAAAGAGACTGCACAACAACATCCTGAAAAACATGACCTGCTTTAATAAAATGACTGCTAAATATCTCCACCATTTGTTGTTTACCTGTTGCATGCACTTATTTCTAATTTGTCTTAAATTTAGCCAGTCATGCTCTAATTTTGATCTAATTCTTCTGCTCAATCATAATTAACAAATTAAGGTAAAACCAGGGACTATTTAGATTTTTTACTCTTAATTGCTTATCAACAATAGTGCAAAAAGAACATTTAAAATAATCTCATGCTTCTTCAGTAGAAGGAATTAAAAACAATTTATTCCAGTCCACTCGCCAAAGATAAAGCCTAAAGCCTAATCATCTAAATGTTTACAGCTCAGATGTCCTACTATCCCTAACACATGCTATAAAGAATACACCAGATTTACATTTTAAAGGACAATGTGTAATGACTATTCTCCAAAGATTTTAAATTCAGTCTAGTTGGTTCAGTAATAAGTTGATGGAGATTTAAAGAGTCAAATTGAAGAGCAACTGAAAACATATTTTCATATCCCAATTTAAGTCTCAGAGTAGAGTAAACTCTGAATTGATATGAGGTGCAATGAGTTCACTAAACAAAGTAAGTGAGCCTACAGGTGGTATATAACATCTAGCTACTGTGAGTGAAAAGTTTTTTGCTACGTGTATTTTAATAATTATGCGTTCTAAATTCTTAGGAATTCTTTTTGGCAGAACAAGCTAATACTGCAAACTTTCCTTTGTGTAGATCACGACATTCCTCCCACAACCCTAGATAATCTACCCAAACAAAAAAAAGTTAAATCCATTAATGTACAGAGAGCTGTCTGAAATTGGTTTATTTAGTCAGGTTTCTGAAACTATAATCACACCAGGAGCCGAGGCATAAAGCCAGGTTTTCAAATGATCACTTTTTTGGAAGCAGACTGGATATATTAATATGTAAAAAACCCAACCCTTTTCTATTTTAGAAATAGAGATATGACTTATCCGGACAGCTATCTGAAATGTGCAGACTTGGATTTGATTGCCCATATCTTGATGTAATTAAAAGCAAAATAATTAAACTGTGACAGATTTATAACTTCATGACCCAGAAGACAATTAGCTCGCCAGTAGTAGTTTGAATCAATTTCATTAAAATAACAAGAGTAAGAAGCAGTATATGAAATACACTTCCTCATTAACAAACTTTCCATATGGATTGTAAAAAATAAATAATTAAAGTCAGGTGTTGAGGAAAAGGTATCTGCAATGACTTTGGTAGTAAAGACTATCTTGTAGTATGAAGCATTAGGGTAAGCAGTGTAAGGGCAGCAGTGTGGAGCATAAGGGCAGCAGTGTGGAATAGTGGTTAGGACTCTGGACTCTTGACCGGAGGGTCATGGGTTCAATCCCAGCTGGGGGACACTGCTGCTGTACCCTTGAGCAAGGTACTTTACCTAAATTGCTCCAGTAAAAACCTAACTGTATAAAAGGGTAATTGTATGTAAAAAAAATGTGATATCTTGTAACAATTGTAAGTCGCCCTGGATAAGGGCGTCTGCTAAGAAATAAATAATAATAATAAGCAGCAATCTGTTTCTCATTGATGAAGTGCAAACAAAAAACGAACAAAAGAAGTGTTAATTTAGGGAAAGCCATAATTAAATACAAATTTAAAACTATACAGTAAGCACATAAATATTATCCACAAAACAGAGTCAGCAAAGTGCATGGACAGGCAAGTAATAAAAAAGTGTAAAAGTTAGCAAAAGTCATAATTTAAAAATGTTGCCTGGTTTATGCTGCAGTAATTCAGGAACGTGAGAGAATAATGTTCTCCAAAACTCACTGCTACAGTATTGTATCAGACCTCAGTATTCTGCCCAAAATAGTCTTTTTTCAAACAGGTGGAAAAAATATAATAGCATTTGACAGACAGCGAATTAATCCGAGTCAACAATCTCCCTTTCGACCTGTGAGGGTGCAGTATAACAGGAACAGTGTGCCCCGGACTGGATGGTTTGACAGTTCATTCCAGGGTCAGTTGGAAGCCGGCCATCCAGGAAGAGGGCGGAGTCACAATACCAGAAGTCATCGACTTAATACGGTAAGCGATGTGTCAGTCATGGATTGGAGGATACATGATTGCACTAGCTATCGAAGGGGGCGTGACTAAGGATTTTTCAGGGGATGTGACGAAGCAATCTGTACCTTTGTTATGGTTACTGGAAGGACCTGTGAGTGTTTCGTATTTTGTTGGTTTGTTGTTCTAACTGTTGTTATTTGTCATTGTTCGACAGCTAACACTAACCGGGAGCTGTCGCTACAAGCCAGCACCAAACCGGACTATACTGGACCACTGTTTCACGATCGTTGTCTTGCACCACACCTGCACAAAGAGCACTCACTGTCTGGAGAAGTGACCGTGTCTGTGTTGTGCGTTATTATTATTAGTGTCTTATTATTTCGGGACTGAAACCCTTGTTTTGCATGAAGTGATACACATGGCTGTGTAGAGCCCGTGTTTATTATTTAAGTGTTGTTGACACGCAACCCAGCCAAATAAAGAGATGTTTAATTATGAACTGTCTTGTGTCTGTCATTACCAGAGCACTGCAAACCAATCGTTCACATAGCACCACAAACTTTATACACTAGTTTTATAGTTCATGTTGAGGGATTAATCAGACCTTCTTTTTCAACAATAATCCAGGTCTCTGACAGATATATTGGAAAAAAAACAGATGTTAAATATTGTTGGTCAAAATGAGGATTAATTGAGGGAAATGTTAGTCTGATTCAACTGTGATCAGAATGAAGTAAATGAATTGAAAGGAAATTGTATGTATCTGCAGTGTAACAACCTACAGCCATTTATGTTCTTTTGACTTCCAATTTATTTTTTCAGCACTTATGATTATGTATTTATTTATTCTATAATTATCATCAGGTGTTGGTTTTCAATCAAGATAATTGTCAATAATTAGAAATGAATGGGTGTCATACAAAATATGTTGATTGCCCATATACTTTTGTCAAAGTATGACATTAGTTTTTGCATGTTATTTTAAATTTTATGTATGTTATGTAATAATTTGTTGTTTTTATTCTAAAGCTGAATCTCTACTTTAATTTATATCTTTATATATTTATAACAATTAGAAATTATAGAAGTGGTCCAGAACTGCAAAACACAAGCAATTAAAAATGACTTGCAAACAAATATAGCGACATGCAAATAAAATGTTAACGACATGCAAACAGTGTAAAACATAAGTAAATAAAATGATAGTGACATACAAACAAACATAGGTGAAGGAAGATTTTTTTTCAATTGCACGCTTTTGTATGCTGTTTACAGTCTTTTAGAAAAACGAGCATTTCAAAACTCTCCTGTATGAAGGCAGTGTCAGCGTGTGTAGAGAGACACAAAGTGTTATCTTTCAGGGTTCCCGTGGAGCCTTAATAAGTCTTTGTGGCAATGTGCCCCGCCCCTGTGTGCATTTGTGTGTTATATGTTGTATGTTGCGTGTGTTAATGTTGGTGTATAGTCATTGGTACACGGGATATAAACGGGATATATGACGTCACCCACTGCAGCCGTCTTTGTGACTTATATTTGTTTTTCCATTTTAAAGGTCTTGAAAGGTCTTAAATATGACAGATTTGCAGCTGAAGGTCTTTTTTTTTTTTATAAATTTAGTCGTTGCCAATTATTTTTTATTATTTTCTCCCAATTTGGAATGGTCAATTATTTTATTATCCTCAGCTCACCGCTACCACCCCTGCGCTGACTTGGGAGGGCCAAGATGAACACATGCTGTCCTCCTGCCGTTCAAAGTGTGTGCCTCCTGAACAAGTATATTTTTAAATATAGTAATCTCCTTTTTGGGCAACGAACCGCTTTTTTCACAGCTGCAGACTCGCCATGCAGCCACCCAAAACTCCTCGTAATAATAACTGGTGGCTCTCAGGCAATGCGGAGCGTCGGGAGGACAACGCAGCTCGGGCAACAGGCAGGCGCAACGTGGATGTCCTCCTCTCACAAACAAGCCCGGTGCGGGCGCACAGCCAGACTACGGCTAGGGGGTGGCCCAGGCGGCCCCGCTGGTCTGCGGCGGTGAGCCGAGACACCCTGGCAGACCTAACCTCCCTCCCCCAGGCGGCGCTCGACCAATTGGCGCGCTGGCCCTTCATGGGGTCTCCTGTCCTCGGTCGACAAAGGAATAACCTGGACTCATGGGGCTCACTTGGTTCCGTCAGACTATTCACCCCAGGCACATCCTGCACTCCACATGGAGCGCCTTTACTGGATGCGCCACTTGGGAGCCCCTGCAGCTGAAGGTCTTAAATTATTTTTTTTTTTCAAAACAAAAAGGCGCGTTGGCCAAACAAATAAACAGCAACAAGTATATTTTAAATATAGCAATTGTTTTTTCGCTCGATCTCCCGTGTTCTCCCGTACTCTCCTCTGTACACTCACCCCCGCAGCACGGACAGCTGCAGGTTCTTATACTCTGGCCGAGGGGTTAACTAGCTGTTAATTATCTTATTACCCCTCGGCCACAGTCTGCACGCGTTTGGTAAGGATGCGTGACTGTCAGCTAGTTAAATAATCAGGAGCTGATCAGCCATGCATCCTCACTGGGTTTTAAATTATAAATAACAAATAACAAATACGCCGCGCTTTTATCTGCGCCGCAAACAAAAATACAAATAATAATAAATAAATATATAGGGGCGGGACACTCCGCCACAATAGTGTATTACATTTGTATTCAAACGTAAACTAAATATAAACCAAAACTAACTAAAATTGTAATCCAGACCGTACCACCTTAAATAAGTCATGACATTTTCCCAGCATGTAAACTGGCCCAATGACCAGAGTTCCCTTAATTGAACAAGTTATTGGCTTAATTGATCAATAACTTCCATGTGTTCCCAGTCTTTAGAAATTAGCAATTTAGGGTGACCTACAAAACTCCCCATTTTGAAGGGGAGGTTCCATTGTTTTTAAGGTTTAAGCCTACTAGTATTACATCTGGGGAATTAGTAGATCAAGCCCAGGGAAGTTGATCGGATATAACTAAAATACATCATTTAAAATGAACTTTTAAGTGTCATTTATGTGTTTGTTTAACAAATGTTCTAACAACACAAGATGTTTTTGTTATATATTTAACGTGTAAGCAGTACTGCAAGGATAGGTATGCGAGCAATTATCAAAAAGTTAAAGCACGATTTTCAGTCATGGACACAATTGAGCTACATGCTGCGGTTACTAACTTAGGCCACGATGCAGAGCACTCACTGATGCACTTGTATTATTTATTATGTGCTTTGTTCTTTCATTTATTTTTACAGACAGTACTCATTTTTATTATCCAACCTAGATACATAGGCTACATGACATAGGTTACTCCTGTTCCTATTCAAATAAAAAAAAAAAAAAAAAAAAAACGTTTACTAATTTATAATGTGTTTTTTTTTTTTTTTTTTTTTTTAACTAGGATGTTAACATTTCATTTTTGTAAACCATGATAGTTAACGCTAGGCCTACTGACAAAATAATAATATTGTAATGATTGTATGTCATTAGAATATATTTCTAAAACATTTTATTTAGTTTGAAGATTAACATTGACGTGTAAAACCTTATATACAGTAAATAAATCTTTGCAATCACACATCAACACATATTAACGACATATTTAAAAGCAGAAAAAAGCTGTCAAGCGTTTAACACTAGGCCTAGTATAAAGACGTAAGTTACAGTATAACTGAACACTGCATCGCACATATTTAGACCAAAAATAAAAAAATAAAAAAATAAATAAAAAAGTGGTGTGTGTACACCATACGATCTGGCAAATAAAATGACCAGATAGAAAATGTTAATTCATGTAGCCAAATCAAACTGCTGCTGCGCCTTCCTTTTGTCTTACTGCGCTTGCGAGATCCACTTTTCCCCCGGTCTACTAAATTCCCTATGACACCGGATTTAAAAGTATGTACTGTATTGCAGTGAACGTGTCGTTTCTTTAGTTTTGGCAAGGGATATTTTCAGAATCATATCGTTCTGAATTAAAATACTTATCTTGAAAATATAGTACTGTACCAACAAAACCAACAGTACATCTAAATGGAAGCCTGCTTATTTTAAAACACAGTCCTTTCAGCTATGTATTTTTTTTTTTTTTGTGTGTGTGTGTGTGTGTGTGTGTGTGTTCCCTAAAAAAACAGACAAGGGTTGGAACGGGCCAAAATGAAATAATCAGATATGCATCACGTGCGTTTAACCGTCACTGAAGTCAAAATCTTATAGGGTTGGATATGCAAGTGCTGACTGTACTAGCAATAAAAAGTATGTCTCTGTAAGCCTACCTGAATTTTTTTTTTTAAATCCCACGATATCTTTATTTAAATTATCGATATCGAACGATAGACAGTTTTTTTTTTTTTTTTTTAAACTTTGCTCTCTTCTGCGGTAGTCTCCTTGGTGGCCAACCCCTAGTGACAATTGTTTTTCAGTTTAAAATTGTTTAATTTCATCCTCTACAGAAATCAAAAGCTGTAGCGTAACAAGACATATCCTAGAACAACAGAGTCATCCGATTAATTATAAAAAGGTAGTATTTCCTAAAAAAAAACACAAGACATAACTTGTCGAAACCAGTTCTCATGACCAGGGATAAAAGTAACGATGTAACCCATGTTTAATATGTAATGCATTTACTCAACATTCAAATTATTAAGTCATTACTTCTCATAAAATAGCTTTATTGACCGACAATAAACATATTTACATGAAACATACATTTTAAATAAACATATTTACACACAGTATTCACAACACTTCTTGACCCCCCGCAGATACAGTAGCATATTAAAAGAGTTTAAACATTGCCAGTATCAATCTAATAGTAATAAAATATTTCCTTCTAAAATTTAAAAAATAATAAATAAAAAAGATTTAAATTCCTAAATGTGTGACAATGGAAATGCACTCCAAAATACATTTTCCTTCTACATTTACATTTTTTTATACATTTATTTATTTATTTATTTAGTTTTTTTTTAAAGTCTTTTCAAATTCCTTTTGCTCTTGCCACTTCCTGGTAATGGTCCTGATTTCTTGCTATATGTTTCTATTTTTCCAGTTACACAATTTGACAAACCATGGTAGTCACAGTGACATTCTGTGCAGAAGTCAGAACCGCAGCTTGCACGGCTACATGTCGCCCTCTGTAGGTGGGGATAAAACTTTGCAGGAGACCCACAATGTCCACATTTTTTTAGAGACTCTTGGTGTTTTAGCTTATTGGCAGCCTATTAAGGAAGAAAAAAAGACATTAAAACAAAATCTACACTTTTCTTAGTGCCCACCACCAACAGTAATCTCTACAGGTAAACACAACAGAATCCATAACTACTACACAAGAGGTGGAATGAGAAGTTTGTTTCAACCAGCTCCTAAATTTGTATATATTTGATTAATAAAAAAATAAATTGATAGCTTGAAGCCAGCTCAATCCCAATGCTGTAGTTCAGGTCTATGTGTATTTTAATATCCTGCCCTATCAGTCCAAGAACTACACTGATGATATAACATTATACTTACAGCGTCTGTTTTTTGGTGTTTATTTTTTGCTATTTGAGTTTTATGTAGATACCCTGAGTTTTTTTGGGGGGCTTTCGCTTTTTATATACTGTATGAAATTATTGTTTTTCAGTTACTTTCCAAAATGATTGGGTATTTTTTTTTTCTGTCACAATATATATAGTAACGCGGCAGTACTTGCACCTTCTGTCCTATGCTGTCTTCCATAACAAAATCCTTACGGTCACGGGAACATTCTTCTGGGGGTTTTTGTGTGTCTAGACATTTTTTTTACATTTTGCCACAATTTGCAATTTGGTTTTAAATCCCACGAGCGTGTACTGTAAATCCTCACTGTTACTGTAATATATTTAAATACCACGAGCAAGAACAATCTCCCGTTTCTAATTGTAATCTCATTTTAAGTCTCACAAGCATGTATAATCCTCCAATAGAAATTTAGGAATTTGCTGGGGTGGGTTTTAAAGTATTCAGAACAAATCAATGCTAGATACTGCATAACTACCCTGGGAAAGGGGTGTGTGTGTGTGTGTGTGTGTGTGTGTGAGTGTATGCCCCGGATTCTCAATGGGGCCAGAATAGCTTCCATGCGCTTTCAAAATGGACGGGGGGCTAAAGAGTGGCCGAACGTTAGAACCCGAAACTTGTACGCTGTCCCTTGGAAAGCGAACCTGAGGTACTTCCTGTGCCCTGATTTTATTGAGATGTGAAAGTAAGCGTCTTTTAAATGCACCATAGTGAACTAGTCGCCTGGCCTTATTGACTGTAACAACTGCTGCATGTTAAACATTTTGAACTTCCATCGACTCAGATAAGGGTTGACCTGTCAGATCGAGGATTGGTCTGAGGCCACCATCCCGTTTGGGCACCAGGAAGTACCTGGAGTAAAAACCTTCCAAGTGAAGAGGATACTGTGCAAATAGCCCGCTTCTGCAGCAGGGCTGTCACCTCCTGAGACAATACCAATGTGCCTCGCCCCAAAATGGAGGAGGATCGTGTCTAAATTGCAGAGAATAAGTGGTCTGTACAGTATTGAGCACCCAGGTGTCCGAGGTGCATGGACGGCAGTACTCCAGGTGACTCCCTAAAAAGGGGCCCAGAGCCTGTGGCAGCAAACTGCTAGGGCTGCGGCTTTGCCTGAGGCTTTTGCCTTTGCACTTGCTGGCAGAATTTAATGAAGTTCCCCCTTTGTGCAGCCACGGGTCAGTTGTGGAAACCCCCTCTGGCTTTAGCAGGAGTCTGCTGTGCCGGTCTCTGAGGCTGCTGGAACATTGGTCTCCAGTTTGGCGCCGGTCTGCGTACTGGAGGCGGCCTCTTTGGAAGCAGGCGCACCAGTTCCTTCGTAGACTCTCACGTCAGAGAGTGCTGCAGCACATCATCTACCATAGGACTAAAAGTGTGTCCTGGAGTAATGGGAGCATCCAGCAATGGTGCCTTGTCACCGTCTGCTATGCCTGCCTGAGACAGCAAGAGCTGACGTCTTGCAGCTACTAAAGCAGCCAGGTTCCTACCCACTACCTGCCTGTTGAATTTTGAAATACGGAGTAAGTTGACACATGCGCTAATGGTGTTGCGCCATCTGAATCACCCTCGTCAGAGGGGAACTCTTGATCAGCCGCCTCCTCAGAAGCAGCGATAGACAGCATGCCACTCTGCATGTACTCTTGTAACTGTAATGGTGCAGAGGAAGCAAGTGTAGCAGTGCGGTCGCGCAACAGCTCCGCTAACATGTTTCCCTGTTGGGAGACCGCCTCCCAGAGCTTATCCAGCTGCTCAGAGCTCTCTGATCTATGAGACAGGTGGCTCTTTCTCTTCCTTTTCTTAGGCGGGGAAACCGGATGAGGGGAAGGGGAAGGAGAAGATGAGGAAGACCGTGAAGCCGGTCTCCCATGTGATGGTCTCCTATCTTCCCTAGGCACAGAGCTCTCATGAGAGGATACAGCTCTCTTCTTCTGAGGTGAAGGGGAGCCTTGTCCAGGTGGATCGGACAGAGGGCGCTCTGTAGAACTGCGTGACACTCATTTTTCTAATGTACACGTAGAACAAAACTCACAATTGCAGTCGGCGAGTGCCTCTTTAGCATGCTCCGGACACAGACAGGCATCTGCCATGCCTGTGCTCTGTGAGGAGACCCCTCTTGCATATGTCACAAGATAGCATAATGTAGTTGCAGTAGTACGTAATGCAAACAATCTTTAACTGTAAATCTCTATAACAGTATAGCATATATTACTAGTACTCAAGGAGACTTATGAACACTGATTAGATCAAAGATGGTACCGTCTTGTATCGAATGCTTAACACCTGCACTGTTTACTATAGTACAAAGTACGGTACACACAGAACGTGTCTATAGTGCACAAGCATAGTACATACAGTGCAACAGTACGGTACAGTGCACAGACTGTGCACAATAAGGACAGTGCAGTACAGTATGGTGGGCAATGCACAGTATACACGGCACAGTATAAATGGTACGGTATGGTAGTGCTAATTATATATTATACAGTACATATAGTAGTGCGTATGGTGCAGTGCACAGTACGCAGTGCAGTACAGTATGATGGGCAATGCACAGTACGGTATAGTGCTACTGATATTATATTGCCCAATGTACGATATATACAGTACCCCTGGTACAGGTGTACGGTACAGTGCACGGTATAAGAACGGTGCACACGGACGGTGCAGAGCACGGTCCACTACCGTTACAGTAACCTATAGTGCCCAAAACATGGTACACATGGTACGGTGCAAACGGTACTGTATGGTGCACAGATCACAGTACCCCTGGTACGGTACGGTGCACGGTACAGACAGTATGGTGCAATGGTATGGTATGGTGCGCGGTAAGGTACGGTGGACGGTATAAAGTATGGTGCACATGGTACGGTTCACTAAGAACGCTGGTAGATCAGTGACCTACAATTACTGAAGAAGCAATATGCAGGGATGCCCACCCGTATAGCTTCTGGCTTAACACAACACAGTCCTAAGATTGGAGGAAGCCTGCTGTCAGCCAGGCATTCAGGAGAATGGGAAGGATGGCACTACTTGGGAAATTATAAATCCCGGTGTTGACGCTGTAGGAAGACGGGCTGCACAAAATGTTTTGACTGAAGCCTCAGGTCCCATGCCGTACACAAACCGCAACATCAATAGCAGTGCTTTTCATTTGTTAACCGACATGCAAAAGCTACACCCATTCAATGCTGTACTGTAGCAGAGGCACATAGGATACAAAATGATGATTGGCAAAAGAGTTGAAGAAAAAAAAAAAAAAAAACAACCTGGTTGGAACAGTGAACAAAGCAAGACAGCTTCCACCATCTGTGCAGAACTTGCAACCACAGCTGTACTCCAGTACAATTTTGAAATACGACTATGCTACGCTCTGTTTACAAGTGCAAGCCAAGAAACAATGTAATTATTCTCAGCTCCCTTCATACGTCAGTTGCCATCGGGACTGTTGACAGGATAAAAGTGACACAAAGTATGGAGTGTACGTTTTAGGCCACATGACACGTCAGTACTCAGTGAAATCCGGTTCTCGCTGGTGGCCAGTTGTTGTATTTTACAATGTACTGGACCTGGCAGCCATCAATTCCTTCATTTTGTACAAGGAATGCACTGGGGAAAATCAGTAGGAGAGATTTCATCTTGAAGCTAGCCACAGCGCTTCCGCAGAAACATTTCAATCAGAAAACTGCAAAGCAGCAGGCAAATGTAGCTCAACCTGGATTCAGTGCTGCACCAACCGACACACGCAAGAGAAAACATGCGTTACTTTTGTTTTAAATCAAAAAAATTCACTTTTATAGTTTTGTATGTACATATAGCTATTTATGCACTAGTTTTTTTTATTTTCTGAAGTAGTGCTTAATTTGTGGCAAGTGAGAAAATAAACCCTTTTATGTTTAATAGTTCATTTAAATACGGTGTTTCGGCTGTGCAGATGTTTGATATGATGTGCTTGAATAAAACTTTTGAGTTGTATCCGATAGCTTGTCGTCTTAATTTTAATATTGAGGTTGTTTAAAATGTAACCGTCAATGAGTTGGAGGGCAAAGTTAACCCATAATAAAATAAATTAAAACACTATAACTGCTGCTAGTCATCTCTTGCTAGTTTTAAAATATTTATATTTTGTACTTTAAATTTTGGGTAAAGTTCTGCACTTGCTTCGGATCAGGTACATTAAAGGTGCGCCACCAAACTTATCACGGGCCGCATATCCAGAAAACTAGTTTAACCTAACGTATATTGCGGGCCGCACATTACTAAAGAACAATCTGAGTTTAACCCTCAGCTGCAATATACATAGGCATATATATAATGTGGCAATTTCCCTTAGAATTACTTTTAATTTTATTTTGTACTGCACGATACACAAACAAAAATATACAAAACAACTAAAAACAAAGCATTAATATTGTACTGTTAAACCATATACACACGCATTGCAATGTAGCAAAAGTCACAGGGCAGTGATGTCAGCTCCCTGGCAACAAGCCTCCTACGTTGGAAATGGCTTCTTTCATTGCAGCGGGTTTGTGCATTTGAGAAAGGAGGGGAAGACTCATAAAATTAGTTAAAGTTAAAAAAAAAATATTTACAATATATTAATAAGTTAAATGCAATGAATACACTGGGCCGCAGTCAGTCGATAAACGGGCCGCATGCCCCCGAGGTACATTATCTTATATCTTTAACAATGGCTGCCACTGAACAACGGGGAAAGTAATATATACAAAAATATTGTAATTACCTTATGAATTTCAGGTGCCTTTAAAAGTAAGATGACACAGAAGGACTGCGCTCTATTGTCGTTTTTTTATACACAAATAAGCTTACTCGACTTGAAAAACATCTTAAACGGTAAAGAAATTTGATTGAATGCGCATAAAAAGTTCAATATGAAAGCTGAAAATGAACTAAAAAAAAAAAAAAAAAAAAAACACATTGTAGCTGCTGTAAGTAAAAACAGGCTTTTATTATTTTAAATACCACCTATCAGATTACTCCAGTAAAACAGTAACAACATTTTATTTTGTATAAATGGGTAGTGGTTAGGTCTGGAAGGGTCGTGGGTTCAATCCCAGGTGGGGACATCTTGTAACAAAGGTAACCTAGATTGCTCCAGTAAAAACCCAACTGTATAAATGGGTAATTGTATGTAAAAATAATGTGATATCTTGTAACAATTGTAAGTCGCCCTGGATAAGGGCACTGCTAAGAAATTAATAATAATAATAATAATAATAATAATAATAAATATTTTGAGTTGGTGTTGAACTTAAATCCATTCATGGCTCCAGAGCAACACGAACCTACTAACCTCCTTATTATGTTAACAAATAGGTACAAACAAACTACCTAGCCTATATTATTAAATGAATCATTTATTTTAGTCTCCAAACTGCCCAGCATCTTGTTGCAGACACGCTGCTGCTAACGTCAGCTACAGTAAGTGCAGTTCGAAATGGGTCAAACCAATGTTCGTGTAGGGTGCGTTTTATTGTGTTTTTTTTTTGTTTTTTTTTTTATCAATGTCGGACTTCTGGCGTCTTCTGAATGACTTCACTTCAATGTATACACTGAACAAAAAAAAAAAAAAAAAAAAAAAGGGGCAAAATATATACCGGTAGTTTGGCTCCCCTGAGTCCTATAGGTTAGGTGCCTACGGTCTCAATCAAGTTCAACAAGACAGGATGGGGGAAAAAAAATATATAACTAAAGTCCATGCAAAAACATTTTTAGTTTTCCACAATAAAAAAAAAGTCTCTCTGCACTTGGGAAAGGTGTGAAGTCAGTGAATTGAGTGTGAATGGGGTACCTATTTACAGTGGTTTTCAGGTGTTTATTGAATATACAGTTTTTTTTTTTTTTTTTTTTTTTTTTTAAAGTCAGGGTTTATCGGTTAAAACCAAAAACCAGAAGCCGTAAATTACACTAATCTGCAATCCATTCTAGTCATCTCATAAAAACTACAAGGATAAGTTTATCAAGTAACTTTTCACAGAATGTATTACATGTATACAGAGAAGGAAAACAGTTTAAAGCAACCTACCTTTTGAAACTCTGTATGTCGACTTGGTGGAGATCTATTGCTCTGGTTCATTTTTTTCTGCATTGTCCCCCCTAATGGTGTCTGAATGGGTGTTGAAGCCAATCCCTGAATGCAAGATAACACTACCCTGGAAACTGCATTGTGCCTTGTAGTAACCTCTGCTCGTCTTTTTTGCAGAACTTGCCTAAAAAAATGTATTTAAATTAATAAACGTAGAAAAAAATCTTATATTTACATTGAATAACACAGTAAATACCAGGTTGGTCTTTGCTACCATAATACAACAAGTGGCATGACAATACTTTGCATATTTTAAGATCCTTTTTAAATTAGTGTATGTTACTATGTTGTTATGCGTTAACAAAGTATTTTGTACACAATATACAGTGCCGAGAAAGTTTGTGAACCCCCTTAGGATTTTCACATATTTCAAACCTAAAATGTTATTAGATCTTAATCTAAGTCCTAATAATAGATAAAGATAACCTGATTAAACAAATGACACAAAAACATGATACTTTTTCAACATTTATTTATCCACAAATGATTCAACATTCAATATCCATGTGTGAAAAAATATGTGAACCTTTAGATTCAGTAACTGGTGGCACCTCCTTGAGCAGCAATGACTTCAAGTAAGCATTTCCTGTAACTGTTGGTCAGTCTCTTGCATCGGTTTTGAGGAATTTTGGCCCATTCCTCCTTACAGAACTGCTTCAACTCAGTGACATTTGAGGGCTTCCTTGCATGGACAGCTCGCTTCAGGTCCTGCCACAACATTTCGATGGGGTTTAGGTCCAGACTTTGACTAGGCCATTCTAAAACGCAGAATTTCTTCTTCTGCAGCCATTCATTGGTAGATCTGCTTGTATGTTTAGGATCATTGTCTTGCTGCATGACCCACTTTTGGTTCAGCTTCAGCTCATGGACGGATGGCCTGACAGTCTCCTCTAGAATCTTCTGATACAATGAAGAATTCATGGTTGTGTCAATGATGGCAAGCCGTCCAGGTCCGGAGGCAGCAAAGCAGCCCCAAACCATCACACTCCCATCACCATGCTTGACGGTTGGGATGAGGTTCTTCTGTTTGAACGCAGTGTTTGGTTTTCGCCAAACATATCGTTTCTCATTGAGGCCAAAAAGTTCTATCTTTGACTCGTCTGTCCAGAGAACATTGTTCCAGAAGTCTTGTGGATCATCTATGTGCTCTTTGGTGAACTTCAGACGGGCAGCAATGTTCTTTTTAGAGAGCAGTGGTTTCCTCCTGGCTATCCTTCCATGAACACCATTCTTGTTCAGTCTTTTTCTGATAGTTGAGTCATGAACACTCACATTAGCCAAGGCGAGAGTGACCTGCAGATCCTTGGATGTTATTCAGGAGTTCTTTGTGACTTCCTTGATGATTTTCCGGTTTGTTGGAGAGATTTTGGTAGGATGACTGCTCGTGGGTAGAGTGACTGTGGTCTTGAACTTTCTCCATTTGTAGACTATCTGTCTGACAGTGGATTGGTGGAGCCCCAAATCCTTACAAATGGTTTTGTAACCCTTTCTAGACTGATGAGCATCAATAACTGTTTTTCTGAGGACCTCAGAGATTTATTTTGATCGTGGCATGATGTGTTTCCACACAGTCGTATGGTGAAGACCAAACTCACAAAGTTTCTGATCTTTATATAGGGTGGGGCGTCCCAAACTCACCCCTGAAGATCTACCTAATTATTTAAACACCTGATTCTAATTATCCCCTTAATTGAGCTGATAAAACCAGGTGTTCACTTACTTTTTCACAACCTGAATCTTAATTACTCATTGTTTGTCTAATTCATACATCATTTTGTTTCAAAAGACATGGAATTGGTTAATATAAAACCTATTGGATATTTAAGAAAAGACTTGATTCAGTAAGGCAATCATGGTAAAACTATGGAATTTCCATAATTATCATTGGGGTTCACAAACTCTAATATACACTAATATATATTTGCGACCTTTGCACATTTCAAAAACATAAACAATATTTTTTTTGTGAAGAACACTAACATACCATTGAAGCCTCGCAAACTTTTTAACAAATAAAAACTTAAAAATTGCTTCTGTGTGCATCTGGGTACAGCTGTAAGTCGCCAATTTATCCTTTTGCACATCAGATGATCCGTTCCTTGCCTCAGTGAGGTTTGCTTTGTGAACAGCAGTTTTCAGTTCAAATTCTGTTGGAGACATTAACTTATTTTAAATTCCAATAATTTTGCTTTATGTTTTGGATCATTGTCTTGTTGGAAGACAAATCACCTCCCATTGTAAATAAAAATAGGGATCTTATTTATATTTATCCATTTCCCATCAATTTTAACCATCTTCCCTGTCCCTGCTGAAGAAAAGCTCCCAAACCATGATGCTGCCACCACCATGTTTGACCACCATTTAGGGTGATGAGTTGATCTTATAGAAACATAAGCAATTGTTGCAAACATGACTTTGGTTTCATTCCTATTAGCTTTGGTGTGTCTCCCAGGTGGCTTGTGGCAAACTGTTTTTTAGGATTCTTTACAAGTCTTCTTGCCACTCTTCCAAAAGGCCACAGTGCACACACAATATAAAAATACACTGGATTACAACATGTAAATACTTTACTGATAAAAGTTTAGGGGAGTACAAATTTGCAGTGGTCTGATACTCCTTCCATTTCAATATTATCGGACAGAAAAAGCAGAAAATCTTTTGTAAAAAACTTCCAACAGTTCTCGGACCTTTATAAGATCAATATCCCCACAGACAACGATTACACAACTTTTTATCATAAGATGGTTTGGATCATGTCTCTCTGCAGCAGCTCCTGTAGAATATCCACTTGTTCAAGTCCCATTTTTCTCCCTATTATGTTCTGGAGACTAAAATCCCCTGCAATTTTATCAATTAAAGTTCAAGGGGCAATCAAATTTCACACACAAAATGAAACAATATTTTATACCATTAGCCTCGCAGTTTATCAATTTAGAACAATGATCCGTGCATTTGCTCAAACTTGCAAAGGGTTGGGACATTACAGTTTCAAATCAAATTGGATGTGGCATTTTGTAAATAAAAATAGTTCTCTTTATGGGTCTTACTCATGGCCAATATTTGTCCACCATTTAGAAGTTGATCTTATAGAATAAGCAATCAAACACCTAGGTGTGATAAAGGAAAAATGTGCAGTTATCCCCAGACAACGTTAACTTTACTATAAGATGTTTCAATCTGCCAGCCATTTTTTCTCCCTATTATGTTCCAGAAATTTCTGTTTTTTTGGCAAATTGCATTCTCAAACTGCAGGGCTGGGAGCAGTTTCAAGTCAGTTGGAGAAGCATTTTGGAGTTCTCTTATGGGTCTTACTCTACCAGGTGTGTGGAAAAGACAGGGATTACTACCTGCACTGTCTTCTTGATCAAATGGCTACAGCTGACTGCAGACAGGTAAAGTCTTCTTGTGGGCTACTGCTCAGGGTAAAGTCAGACCCACACCCCCCGCCATCACCAAATCTAGAGAGAGACAGATCTTCTCTATTTTCTTTATTGTGGATGGGCTCAACTTCATCTGTAAAATCTAAACTTCTAATTTTAGTATTCATCGATTTATTTTCTTGAAGATAAGCATCTGCATAATCCTTGAAAGGTGATGTTTGATTTGATGCTGGTGAATCTTCTTTGTTGTAATAACCTTCATCTTGTTTAACACAGGGGCTGGATTGCTTTTTCTGGCTGGTATACTGGCACTTCATTTTCAAAAGAAAAAAGTCACCTCCCTAAGTGACTTAATTTCTTGTTCTGTAAAAAACAAAAGATTCATATTTTGATCGTAAACAGTTTTAGATTAATATTTTAAAACATTGTTCTATGAAATTATTGATTAAACCATTTTCAAAAATCCTATTGTGCTTACTGTAAACTACACTGTATTTAAATATTAAGCTTCCATTGTAACCCTTTACTGCCTTGTAATACCTGTAAGTCACCTTCGATAAAGGCGTCTGCCAAATAAATACATTATTAACATCGCACAACGATCCTAAACACAAATTACCAACAAAATCAGATGCCATACATTTTAATTGTAACAAGTCTGTGTAATATATGGCGGCCACAATATGCAGATTACACAGTAGGAATTTCATTTTAGCGCCCATTGATACCGCCCCTCCCCCAGAAAGGCAAGCTGGATGAAAACAAGGCCTCATTAAAATAAAATTAGATTTTGCTTTCTCAAACGTAATGTTCAGTAACAACGTTTAGCATCATTTTCAAACTTTTTTTAAAAAATATTGTATTCAAGTAGGAAAATATGCTGAAGTTTAACATGTTATTGTTTTGTAAACAGTATTACATAACTGTAAAGGGTATAGTATAATTAATTGAAAAGTGTTATCATGAAAAGTGATTTACATTAAAAACATACATGTATTACGAAGTAAATATTTTCAAAGCCTGAATGAGACACATACAACACGCAGGCACACACAGGCCTTTCAATTAATGTTTCATTTATTGGCGCGTTTTAATCATTTGGCAAAATTGTATAAATCTACATTACTAGTATTATTATTATACATTTCTTACAATCACTAATAACGTTTGTTTTCATCAATATTATTTTATTACAGTTATTATTTATATTAATTGTTTTAATACAGATGTAATAACACCCGTAAAACAGCTAGAAATGTACTACAAGCGATACCTCATAATATAGTCACAAAAACAGCGAATAAAAAAAACATAATACAATACAATAATTAAATGCATACTTACATTTGTATTACAGTTTCTTGAATATCCTCAGTGCTGCTTCAGTTCACCAAACGCTGCTGCTTAAACTACTCTCTCACTGCTTTC
The DNA here is from genome assembly GCA_036884735.1 of Huso huso. Classification (NCBI taxonomy): domain Eukaryota; kingdom Metazoa; phylum Chordata; class Actinopteri; order Acipenseriformes; family Acipenseridae; genus Huso; species Huso huso. The sequence continues at coordinate 44,227,025 of CM072667.1, read as the reverse complement.
TGAACTCAGTAAAAGCGCCAGTACCTTAACCAGTTTGAATTTCGCCCCCCAAAATACACGAACCAATCAAAATGAAGCGGGAGAACTTTAACTTTCAACAACCAACCAGACACAAGCTAGCCTGGATTCAGAAACCGGAACCAAAATCCAAGTGCGCTGATGTTTTGATTCCCGGATTCACAGGAGCGTCAGTAAAATTAAGTCCATTGACAACCTCTTGACTAACTGTATGTATTGCTTTGTAATTGAAATATATATATATATATATATATATATATAAAATCAGCCACACAGGCATACATTTGTTTTCCTTATTATTCTCGTCAGTTAATTTACGTAGGTGATACTCACAGTATACTATAAAATAAATGTGTAAGTTCAAGTGATATTTTTTTTTAGATTGATTCATTTGTTTTCTCCAAATCGCACGAATGACATATTGCAGTAGCTATAGTATTATGTGTAATATTAGACTTATGATGCGCCTGTAGAGATTGAGGGATTTTAGTTAGTTATGTATTGACAACCCCTCTTACCTTGTTAGGGACTTAATTAAACACACCTGTGATATGTTGCACTAATTGCCACGAGACAGCTATTTAAATCAGCTGCTTGGTGCATAAGAGACAGAGGAGTGGAGAGAGCTGTTGCCTGCCGGGTGTCTGCTGTGAATCGGCAGAGAGAAGACTGTGCGAGTTCTGCTTGGTGACAGACTGCCTGGTGGTTTTTGTTGGACTGCCACAGTGGCTGTACCTGGAAGCTGGATAAAGACTGCTGTAGCTGTGTCTGACGGTCGGTGACTTTGTTTCTGAATTTGATTTACCCGCGCAAGAAAGACTGGTCCTCTCCCTCCCCTTTCTCCTATTGCTCAGTTTCAATTGACACTATATTAGAGTACTGTTAGTACGGCACTTTTTTTTTTTAATACTTTTATACCTCGCTATCAACTGTTTTACATATCTTGATATCAGTTAAGATCCTAACTACATTTAATAGAATTTAGTGATACTGTGTTGCTATTTAAGTGTCTATTTGTAATTGTTGTTAACTGACTAATTGTTACATGTTTTAATGTGTGTGTGTCGGAGTGAATGACTGGATAGAGAAACGGGGTTAGTTAATAAAGTGGGAGGGCTTATTTGGTCGGTGGGAGGCGTGTGTGGGCGGCTCCTGACCTGCTGGAGTGCGTGGCATAGACTGATTGTGTCCTTTTGCTTGTTTTATGTTTGGGCGTTTTATATAGAGGGGATTTTAAATGTCACAGTTTGGTACTTTTAATAGGTATTGTTTATTTATTTTTTAATTTTATTTGAGTTGTTTCACTTTATTGCGCACATTCGGGTGGGGGATGCTGTTGGTCTGGGCCGAGTGTTTCTGGGGCAGTCCCTTGTATGCTCTCAACGGGCTGTGCATGAATGTGTGTGTTTCTGAAATAAAGATTTGTTTTTATAACTTAATACTGCTCTTGGGAGTCCCATATTTCTTCCGCCTCACACTGATCAACCTGCTTTTAGTACAGCTTACCAGATCTCCCTGGATATTAAAGGTGATGTCAGCTCGCAGCCTCGCACACTACCGGGTTTGCATACCTGTACTCAATCTAGTGAGTGAGGTTCAGACTGAGTGCCTGCTCTCTATACTGTATTCAGTGGGGAGCCTGGTTCGCTACACACCTTTATCTTGGCCAAAGAATCAAAGCGTTGTAGGTGCAGTGCTGTTGAACACCTTTGTGCTTGTTGTAACACTGCTGTTGCATACGGGAACATACCAAAAACACACAAGAACTATGGTACTAGCACTCTCCATTCCAATGTGTAACTTAAAAGAGGTTAGTGGGTATAATGAGGTTTGAATCGGGTGAAAATGCATGGCAAGGATAAGCACACCGTCATATTTCTGTTTGCAGTGTTGTCTCCACTCCATGTTCTGTGGTACTTGATCTGTGTAACCCACAGTGATTGACAGCATTTCAAGTATTCAAACACATATCTTAAATATAACACTTATGTACAGACTGACAATTAACATGTTTTAAAATTATTCAGATTACATAAGTGGCTGATTTTATTCAGCAATACATTAGGCCTACCTGGTTAACTACAATCTTTTGTAATCCACATACTGAATAAAAAGTCCAAATATTCAAAATGCCCAAAATGCACGCTACATCTGGTAAATTGCAAGAATTGGGTCAGGATCGGTGTTAAGGCTGATACCCACCACATGTGATGAGGCAAGTGAAACTGAAGCGATGCGACCAAATGAATAGAACCCATACTTTTGCCAAGTATCTTTCACACCACAGGCCACACGACGGGAGAAACGGGAGCAGCACTGGAGTGACGTGAAATAAATGGGATTGAATCTTATTTTTTTGCAATTTGTCACGTGTCAACTAGGGCATTGAGCAATCAGAGAACAGCTTCAATGCACGTGGTTCAGCAGGGTGAAGCAGTATCCAAAGTGACAGAGGAAACAATACTTCCAATTGAAAAAATACCCAGAGCTTTATGACAAAGGTAATTTTATAAAGATACTGATTTGAAAGATAATATATGGGAGTCTGTTCATTTTTTAAGGAACTGCATAAGCTTGGTATGTATGATTTATTGCTATATGTGTTGAAATACTGTCGGAGAAGACGCTCCTAATTTCCACATCATGTTTGAATATGTACCAGTCTTGATCATAGTTTTTCTTGGCAGTTTTCAAACCTGTGGCATCGGTTTTGTGTCGCGTCTGGTGTGTGGTCATGTCGCTGCGCAAGTATCTCATCACCAATTTAAATTGCATCGCATCTGGTGTGTGGCAGCCTTCATACGGTTCAGGTACACAATTTCACACTGCTTTTGATAAAGCAGGGTTGATCTGGGTGGCAGACACAAACACACAATGCGCATATCGGTGCCCCGGAAGCAGCTTGTTACTGACGTTTCCATCTAAGCTTCACTGGATTGAACCGTCAGCCCAAGTGTTGATTAGAGCAAATGTTTCTCCCTCCCTGCTGCAATCTGGCTCATATGTTTCATCAGCAAAAATATGGCTAAACAGAAATGTTCCAGCATTTTGTCTTGCTCAACACAGGTCCAAAGTGTGTCGACCCACATCCTGAGGTGGGTTGCTGGGACCCGGGTATGACCCAGGTGCGTGGTTTCACAGTACACAGGATTGTGACCTGGGTAGCCAGAACCTGGGTCTGGACCAGGGTAGGAGTGCCAGTGTGAATGTGGCTATAAAGAGGCAGAACCTACAGCTACATTTTTCAAGAACAATTTTACTAATATGTACAGTCTTTTTGAAATGGCAGGTACCCTCTCCAGTAATGTTTTTGAACCACAATTCTTCATTTAAATTGTTCAGTCTACAGGAGTGGACATTAAACTGTTGGAAATGAAATATGAGCATTCATAGCCCTGTTGGTAAAAATGTTAAATTTGGGAAGAAGAAATAGATCAAGCTTTAATTTGATTCAGATACATGAACAACTGTACTTTAGAAACAGTACAGTATGTAGTAGTACTAAGGTAAAATTTGGGATGCAAGATTATCAGTGTTTGAATCGCTGAATTGCAGTGCAGAAGGTAGCTGTTTGGGGCATCCGTTCTAGCTGTGAATGGGTCTCTTGTGTATACAGTATTCTGATCTGGTGCAATGCCAGCCTTATCCTGTTTGCACAGCAATCCAAAAAATCTTACCATATGCAATTGGCATCGACACAGAAAGGGTTTTTGGATTTTATTTTCCGATGTTACAATTTCAGTTACTAAGCCAGTGCACATCACTGTAATATGCAATTATTTTAATAATTTAAGACAACACACTAGATTATTAAAAACCAATAAGCATCAGTATCATTTTCACAGTCCTACCTGTTTTACTTGAATTCTTAAGTTTCTAATACACTTAACTTGTATCTTCTTTCACATATTGGTCCACAGATATTGATGTTACAAAACTTGATAGTGGAGGTAGCATAAATAAACAAACATATTGCCTTTTATCCTTTGTATTACTATAAAATGCTTTGATTTTGTGCTTTCACTCAAATCTATAGTTGTGAAATATTTTATGCAACAGCATGTTAAGCATCCAAAGCTTCCTATATCCTGCCCCCTTTCATTAAACCCACAGAAAACATTTTAAAAATACAATACAAGCATATATATTTTTGTATTGAACTGCATATTGCCATCCATTTGTGGGTTTTTTTTCCCTCAATGTCCAACAGTCTCATTTTCTTCATATTCTTTTAATGACTGAATCATATTGTCAAGGCGCTCTTCACCCATTATTATTTGTTTATTTAGCAGACGCCTTTATCCAAGGCGACTTGCAGAGACTAGGGTGTGTAAACTATGCATCAGCTGCAGAGTCACTTACAATGACATCTCACCCGAAAGACGGAGCACAAGGAGGTTAAGTGACTTGCTCAGGGTCACCCAATGAGTCAGTGGCTGAGGTGGGATTTGAACCGGGGACCTCCTGGTTACAAGCCCTTTTCTTTAACCACTGGACCCCACAGCCTCCTATAATCCCTTTTAATACACTATGTAACACAATTTTTGTTCCTGGGTAGTAAGTGTTATTTCCTAATTGCTTATGCCTCAAAAGTATAGAAAATGGCTATTATTCCCCACAAACTTTGCTTTTGTGACCAGGACAGTGATATTTTGAAATTTACCTATTTCCAATGAGAAAACGGGCGAATTTGTGTCTTTTCGTTCACATAAAGTCAGCAAAAAACAACATATGAATCCAAATTAACATGTTTTTATACTAAAGTAATACAAAAATGACTACAAAAGATTTAGAAGTGAGTAGTTTTTCGAGATTTACGATTATACTGTAAATCACTTTCACGAATCAGCCCCCAAATGTAGTCTCCCATCACGTTCTCGTTATACTGTCCTTGGTAGCGGCATTCAAAGTCCAGTATATCCTGGTGGAAGCGCTCGCCTTGCTCTTCCGAGTACGCTCCCATGTTCTCCTTGAATTTATCAAGATGAGCATCAAGGATATGGACTTTGAGGGACATCCTACTGTCCATTGTGCCGTAGTTCTTCACCAGAGTCTCAACCAGCTCCACATAGTTTTCGGCCTTGTGATTGCCCAGGAAGCCCCGAACCACTGCGACAAAGCTGTTCCAAGCCGCTTTCTCCTTACTAGTGAGCTTCTTGGGGAATTCATTGCACTCCAGGATCTTCTTTATCTGTGGTCCGACGAAGACACCGGCTTTGACCTTTGCCTCAGACAGCTTAGGGAAGAAGTCTTGAAGGTACTTGAAGGCTGCCGACTCCTTATCTAGAGCTCTGACAAATTGTTTCATAAGGCCCAATTTGATGTGCAGTGGTGGCATCAGCACCTTCCGGGGGTCCACCAGTGGCTCCCACTTGACGTTGTTCCTCCCCACAGAGAACTCGGTCCGCTTGGAAGGGTCCACCATGCAGAAGTAGCAGTTGCTTGAGTGGTCGGTGGGTTCCCGCCAAATTCTTGGGATAGCGAACTTCATGGCTCTCTTTTCCCCTCTGTACCATCCTACAAAAAATACATTTATTTCACCCATGACTAATGTGTAAGAGATTCTCGCAACATTTTTCATATATGATATATTTTTTCAATAACATTGAAAATTGTAAAACATTTTAAAATTAAAAACTTTTACAATTTTAAAATTAACAAATTTTATAACATAAAATTCCGAGCAACAATTGTCCATCTTACCTTCCAGAGTTTTTTTGCAGTGCTCGCAGGTGAAATGAGGTGCCCAGGGTTTGTCTTGATCCCGGCAGGCATGCCAAAAAATATGCCTTGTAGGCCTCACACATCTTAGCAGATGCTTCCACGGAGTACTTTTTTTCGCTCTTGTCTTGATAAATTGGCCGCAGACATAGCAAAATGCGTCTGCCGGATGCTTGCAGCCTCTTGATGCCATCTCAGAAAAATGCAGATATGTATCCACTTAGGCAGCTGGAACTAAACTGAACTGGTGGGCTTAAGGCCCCTGTATTTATACTACTATTTATATTACTGGAAAGTTCTAGAAGTTACTCCAAGTTTACTCAGCACTGAATCTATCTGGAATGTTCTGGAAAATAGGTAAATTTCAAAATATCACTGTCCTGGTCACAAAAGCAAAGTTTGTGGGGAATAATAGCCATTTTCTATACTTTTGAGGCATAAGCAATTAGGAAATAACACTTACTACCCAGGAACAAAAAAAAAAAAAAAATTGTTACACGGTGATATCGTGACCAGTCTCCTGGGAAAGTTGTATGTTCTGATCTTCATTTGGTTCCAGTCTGTCAAAAGAACAAGTTCAGGTCAAGTGTGATGAAACACAATAAAAACAGCAGCTTGTGAGGGATAGAACTAAGGAAATAATGTTGAGAACTAACATGCAATTTGAAACAATGCATTACTTATTTTAATTAAAAGAAAAAATAAAAAGTCAGTTATAACTTTGTTCAATTGATGCAAATATTAATAAAATATAATCTTTCACTGCAATTCAGAATTACAGATTTCAGTTTGCAGGTATTTCCATTGTGAATGTTTTGTACAAGCATAAATATATCAAATATTTTATATAATAGTGAGAGGTGCTACATACCTTGAAATGTCCCAAATCAAGAAAAAGAACGATAGATCGGAAAATGAATGCATCTTTTGTATTTGCAGCATTAAATTGACACATGCGCCCCCTGGTGGTTTTCTGGAAACATTACCTCTAGGTTAGCTTATTGAATACTATACTCTTTTCAATATACTGTATAGAAAATAAACCTTTGCCTAGACCTAGCGCAACAGCTCACGGTGCTGCATGGTACTCGGTGCGCACAGGCTCAGCACGGACGGTGCACACGGTGCTTGGTACTACACTACTGCACGGGCATACGGTGTTAGTTACCCCCTGCTACAGCACTAGTGGGTGAGCGCACGGTGCTCGCACTTAACCAGTGCTCGAGAACAATGCAAGTGGTGTTTTCTGCACGGCCCATGCAAAACACCAGGCCCATGTCAGGCAAGTCGGGATTCCACCCTTGCACGACCTGCAACGCCAATATCCCGCAAGTGGACAAACATACCCTCTGTGTGCGATGCTTGGGCGTTCAACATGCCACCTTGGCCCTCGAGAGGGAGTTGGCCTGTAAGAGCTGTGAGGCCTTCCAGCCCTGGGTGAAAGAAGCTCGTTTGGGGAAGGCCATGAGGTCAAGCTCCACGTCCTCTATGGTCAGACCGTCAGCAGCTCTTGGAGCCCCAGAGCCCCTCCTCCATGACCTGTCCCAGGACCCCCTGCTAGACATTCCAGATGCGCAGGTTGCCCTCAGTCACTCCCCCATCGCCACTAACGAGAAGGGTGAAGCATTCCAAGCCGGCAAAGGATATTATGGACCTTAAGGCCCAGATGGCCTAGATCTTGGAGCGCTTGGCTAAACAGGCATCAGCGGCCCAGGCACAGGCCCCGTTGTAGCCCCAATTGCCATACCTCTCCTCCTCTAGGGGAGTCCAGGAGGGATGAGAAGAGGTGTCTCACCTGGCGCAAGAGGACACGCTCTCCATAGCGACCTCTGGGGAGGAGGCCTCCTCCTCTGACATGCAGGTGGGCGAGACCCTTGCTGAGGAAGAACCTGGCTTCGAGGTGGCCTCGGAAGCCAGTGCCCCCCTGTTGTCCAGCTCCGTTTCGGCTCTTATGGCTAACCACGCCGGTCCGTGTTCCGGACGCAGGTGATGGTTCCTCGCCCTCAGAAGTTCCTTGGGTCCTAGTGTGCTAAAACATGGCGCACTGCTTGCTTCCTTAGAAGGCGCGTATAAACTTAGCCTAGGGGGGTTTCCACCTGATAGACTCCACCATTGCAACTCTAGTTAAGGCCCCGCTAGTGGGTGGATTGGCTAGAGATCTGGCGTACCCGAACCGTCAATGTAAGGTGACAAAAACGCATTTCAAGCAGGTATATGCAGCAGAGGCACAGGCAATTCGCCTGTCTAATACAGTGAGTGTGCTTACTTGGGCAGTGTACTGCACGAGGCCCCGCTCCCTAAGCCGGTGGCCACGGAGTTACGTCTCCTGTCCAGCACACTGCTGCAGATCTCCGGTCTCCAAGGGCAAGCTCTTGGCTGGAGCCTGGCTGACTTGATCGTGGCTCGTAGACAGCTGTGGCTGTCACAAGCCAGAGTTCCTGATGTGGATAAGGCCTCAGAGTGGTGACTCCACCTTCAGTTAGTGGAGCCTATTTGGGAAGGTGCATGTTCATCTCTTCACCTTGGCAGAGATGACGCTTTGCTACTTATGATACTCCCTCCACCGCTTAGGCGGTCCACTCAACGTCCACTAAAGGCTTTCTTTGGCACCCGGAATCGGGCAGGTTCCGGATATGGGTCTGGCCTGAAAGACTGCTGGTTAGCCCTAGGGCTATCGGATGCGGTTGTGGGCATGCTGCAGAGCGCTAGGGCAGACTCCACTAGGTCCTTGTATACCTACAAGTGGAGGTATTTCCAAGCTTGGTGTCCGGCTAGAAGCCATGATCCCATATCTTGCCCTATGCCAGTCATCTTACAGTTTCTGCAAGAACTGCTTGATGCTGGTAGGTCACCTTCCACCTTGAAGGTGTATTTAGTGGCTTTCTCTGTTTCCCTTGCCCCTGTAGATTCAATGTCTCTGGGCGCACATTTTTTGGCTACCCGTTTTCTTAAAGGCGCTTGGCGATTACGCCCTCTTAGGAGGACTTTTCTCCCCGAATGGAGCCTCAGTGTTGTTCTGGAGGCTCTCACGAAGGCCCCGTTTTGAGCCCATACACTCCATAGAGTTGAAGTACCTGTCTAAGAAGACAGCCTTCCTCTTGGCTATCACCTCCACTAATCGGGTCAGTGAGCTGCAGGCGCTGTCTGTGCACAGCTCCTGCATGCGTGTTTGGGAAGATGTCAGCAGGGTGTCTCTGCGCACCAACCCTGCTTTCTTCCCCAAGGTGATCACAGCCTTCCACGCCAATCAGTCTGTGGAACTGGAGTCCTTTCATCCACCTTTGTTTGCTTCAATGGAGGATGAGAGATTAAATTTCCTCTGCTCAGTGCGGGCAATGAGATGCTACATGCATAGGACAAGAGCTCTGAGTCAATCTGACCAGCCTTTTGTCTGTCATGGGACACAGACCCTAGGACAGCCCCTCTCTCAGCAGCGTCTGTCACATTGGATTGTGGATACAGTCTCGACTGCATATAATAGTGCTGGCTTGACGCCACCTGGTAAGGTAGGAGGGATGAGAAGAGGTGTCTCACCTGGCGCAAGAGGACACGCTCTCCATCTTGGGCCCTCTTCAGAGGTGCCTCGATGTCTGATATTTGTACTGGAGCTAGCTGGGCTACGCCGCATACCTTCTCCAGGTTCTACCGTCTTAATGTGGTAGACCCTGCCTTGCCTTCATTAGGCACTAGGGTCCTTGAGGGTGTAAGTTCACACCGCTAACCTCTGGGTTAGACAGTGCTTGTGCATCCCTCATATGCTGCCGTTCCTTCTCCCTCGCGATGGCTGTGGTATACATTATACCGTACATAATGTTATTGGTGGTCATCTTCGAATTGAAAGGGAACATTTGGTTACTTACCGTAACCCTGGTTCCCTGATAGAGAAGACGACCACCAACCGCGAGGTCGCATCGGTCGCCCTCACAGGTTAGACAGAAAAAGAGAAATGGCTTCCTTTTGGATGGCAGTTTTATCCCCTCGGTCGGCGGGACCGAGTGCATCATCCCAGGAAGGAGCCTATCGGCAGCTCTAGCTTATAACTCCTTGCAGAGTGCAGATATGGTCATGGTTACTATGGAACACATATACGAACCCACATGTGCTCTACTCAAAAATTGCAGTGACCTTTGACCTCTCCATAAGGTCAAATGAAAAACTAACTTATAACTCCTTAGAAAGTGCAGATAGGGTCATGGTTATTATGGAACACATATATGAACACATATATGAACCCATATATGCGCTATCAAAAAATGCACTTGCCCATGACCTCTGATCTCTCCTAAAGGTCAAATCAAAAACTAGCTTATAACTCCTCAGAATGCAGATAGGGTCTTGGTTACTATGGAACAGATATAGGAACCCATATATGGTCTATTCAAAAATTGCCTTGACCTTGACCTTTGACCTCTCAAGGTCTGTGACGGAAATATGAGTTCTGGTTGTAAAACTCCCTCTCGACCTGTGAGGGCACTAAGTAGCGAAAGGGAAAGGCTTTGGACAGGTTGGCCTGACAGTTCATTCCCTGGGTTGGGAGGTCAGTCAGTTGGAAAAAGACAAGATTCTGTTGCAGGAACGTATTGACCTGGAAGGTAAACGAGGTAGCAGCTGCAGGCAATAGAGTCAGCTGTAATCGTTTACCAAGGGGTCATGCATAATCGCATAAAAGGGGCTGGAGAATTGTAAATCTTTTCCTTCGCTTTTGGTTTCGAAATAGACCCGGAAGGACCCGTGCACTGTGTATTAAAAGTATCGTGAGTGTTTATTTTGTTTGTCTTGTCTATAATTGTTACTTGTGTGTTTATAGATGGCTAACACGTTCTGGAGCTGTCGCTAAGAGCCAGCACTGAACCCGGAACAGCACTGCACTATTTGTCACTGTAGCAGAGCAGGAGCCCTGCACATGAAGAGGGGGTTTGTGTGTATGCATTGTAAATAGTGTTTGTGTGTAATTGTTTTTTAATTTATTGCAGTACCTGACGCTCCTGGGATCGCCTGCCTGCTGTGTGTGATTGCCAGCTGTGGATGATCAGCGGGTAGGTGTGTTCCAGCACGGCGTCAGGTATAAAGAGGTCCTGTTTGTTCACCTCGGGGCTGCTGCAAAGCCACGGACAACGGGCTGAAGATCGTCCACGCTACCCGAGCATAGTGAGAGAAAGTTGCTGAAACCCTCCGATCGCCGTGATGGTGAACCGGGATCGGAGCCAGAAGAAGCTGACAAAACCGCCGACAGCCGGAGTCGGGGTTTGTGTTGATACTAAAGATTAGTTTGGGGATGGTAGATCCCTTTAAAGTATAGCGAGGTGAGCAAGCGGGACCTCCATGCATTAGGGAGTAGCGCATACGCTTTTTCGGCACCTTTATTTTATAGTTTTTTTTGTATTGTGTTTTTTTTTTTTTTCAGACGCTGGCCGTATGCACTCAGTGAGCTACCATGGTTGGTAGTGTCACGTGAGCTGTTGTGTGTATGTGTGTAAATAAATCCTGCGCGCCTGCGGGGCGTGTCAAATTCAACCTGTCTGGTCTCCTGCCTGTCACTCAGCAGCGAATGCACGCACCCACAAGCAAGAACCCTTTCACAGTCACTCTTAAACTATCACCCACCATGAGCACTACAGCACCCAGGACTGATGACCGTGGTTGTATATTGTGGGGAAGATACTTTATTGTTTAGGGCTGCAATCCCTGTTACTGTTCTCTGTGTTTTACGCATCGCTGTGTATAACCAGAGTTTGTTATTTGGTCACCAGACCTGGATTATTACAAAATAAAACAACTATTTTCCATACCGGATTACAAATCTCTGTCTGTTTATTCCTGCACTGCATCACCTCTGCACCTGTACATAATCAGCAACCATTTTGCCACTAGGTCAAATGGAAAACTAGCTTATAACTGCTTTTAGAGTGCAGATATGGTAATGGTTACTATGAAACACATTTAGCAACCCATATATGCTCCTATAGTACAATATGCTGCACAGGTTAGTAGAGACCAATGGGCTACTATGCGACGTGTAAAATACGATCATAGGACACATGGTCTGGCGCTTGGACCCCGGTCAATATATGTTGCTCAAAAACTCTAGAAAATTGATAGGTTGGTAGATGCCCATGGGACAGTGTACCAGAAACAAAAACAAATGTTGTAGGTAACATGGTTCGGCAGCCATATTTGATTTTGTGGAGATTGTTAAAACGTCTACGTATCGAAAAAAACTTATTGCAGAGTTCTAAAACTTGCTACACGTGTTTAGGGATAGTCCAGCAATAACTGTTTCAATGGAAGTTGCTACAATAAAAAAACATGACTGCCACGTTGGATAACATCGTCAACTTACAAAACTGGCTAATAACTCCTTGTAGAGTGCAGATAGGGCCATGGCCATGGGTAATTGTATGTAAAAATAATGTGTAAAAAAAAAAATAATGTAATTGTATGTAAAAATAATGTGATATCTTGTAACAATTGTAAGTCGCCCTGGATAAGGGCGTCTGCTAAGAAATAAATAAATAAAAATAAAAATGGTTACTATGGAACACATATAGTAACCCATGTATGCTCTATAAAAAATAAAGTCATTGCCAGTGACCTTTGACCTCACCAAGGACAAATGTAAAACTGGATAATAACTCCTTAGGGAATGCAGATAGCGTTATAGTTATTATGGAACACATATAGGAACCCATATATGCTGTATCAAAAAATGTCATTATCCGTGAACTCTGACCTCTCCTAAAGGTCAAATGTAAAACTGAATAATAAGAACATAGGAAAGTTTACAAACAAGAGGAGGCCATTCAACCCACCTTGTTCGTTTAGTTGTTAGTAACTTATTGATCCCAGAATCTCATCAAGTAGCTTCTTGAAGGATCCCAAGGTGTCAGCTTCAATAACATTACAGGAGAATTGGTTCCAGACCCTCACAATTCTCTGTGTAAAAAAGTGCCTCCTATTTTCTGTTCTAAATGCCCCTTTATCTAATCTCCATTTGTGACCCCTGGACCTTCGTTTTTCAGGTCGAAAAAGTCCCTTGGGTCGACATTGTCAATACCTTTTGGAATTTTGAATGCTTGAATCAGATCGCAGTCTTCTTTGTTCAAGACTGAATAGATTCAATTCTTTAAGCCTGTCTGCATAGGACATGTCTTTTAAACCTGGGATAATTCTGGTCGCTCTTCTTTGCACTCTTTCTAGAGCAGCAATATCCTTTTTGTAGCGAGGTGACCAGAACCGAACACAGTATTCTAGATGGGGTCTTACTAATGCATTGTAAAGTTTTAACATTACTTCCCTTGATTTAAATTCAACACTTTTCACAATATATCCGAGCATCTTTGTTGGCCTTTTTTTTTATAGCTTCTCCACATTGTCTAGATGAAGACATTTCTGAGTCAACATAAACTCAGGTCTTTTTCATCGTTTCCTTCTTCAATTTCAGTGTTTCCCATATGATATTCATAAGGTACATTTTTATTGCCTGCGTGCAGTACCTTACACTTTTTTCTATTAAATGTCTGAATGCTGCAACAGGGTTTTGCCACTCTTCCTATTTTTTGTCATCTGCAAATTTTAACAAGTTTGCTTACTATACCAGAATCTAAGTCATTAATGTAGATTAGGAATAGCAGAGGACCTAATAGACTGTTGCATGATCTTGGTTAGCTGTTTGTAAATAACTTCTTTAATTCTCTAATAACTCTGTACAGAATGCAGATAGGGTCATGTTTACTGAAGAACACATACTGTATAGTAACCCATATATACTCTTACAAAAAATTGTCCACTAGATGGTGCTCATTGGTCACAACACGGACATACCATATATGCTCTATAAAAAAAAAAAAAGTCAATGCCTGTGACCTCTGACCTCTTCTTAACTCTTTACACTCAGCCCTATCTCTGCCTATTTTTCACTGTTTTCATTTATGTATGTTTAACTACTGGATAGTTTGTGCTGCATGCATGTAATTTATATCAAATGAAAGGACACAAAACGTCCTTTCAAATTATGTTATATTAAGGTGCTATAGGATCAGGCATACTATATGGGGTAGAGATGAGAATATATGTAAAAAGAAATAAACACTTTTCCAAAAAAAATCATGTTTTGTCACTGTTTATATATATATATATATATATATATATATATATATATATATATATATATATATATATATAATCATAGTTGGCTCAGAAAAAAAAAAAAACACCATTGAACTTCAATATCTCATGAACATGGGGGAAAAACAACTTTTACCAACCGAACATATTCACAACTTTGTTTTGAACAAAACAGAATATGGAACACTGAACAGATTTTACATATAATTTTACATGCTCACAGTTACTATGGAACACATATAGTAACCCATGTATTCTCTTACAAAAACTGTCCACTTTATGGTGCTCATTGGTCACAGCATGGACATACCATATATGGTCTATAAAAAATGTCATTGCCTGTGACCTCTGACCTCTCCTTAAGGTAAAATGAAAAGCTACCTTATAACTACTTAGAAAGTTTAGATAAAACCTGTGAAACTTTGCTGTATAGTAGTATATATATGAAGTAATGCCCACAACTGAATGAAGATGATTGGTCACATGGATGTAGGGATGCCACGGTGTAAAATTTTGACAGTATGGTAACCATCAAAAAATATACCACGGTTATCGTCGTACCGAGGTATAATGTCATTTTTTGGTAATCCGTTTTTAAATGGCTATTTAAAGAAATACACTGTGGTCAAGTCATTTTTTAATAAAATGACTATTTTAAAGTTTTTAAAAAAATCTTAATGTTAAATTCCTGTAGTTAAACTTTTTGAGAAAATAAAGTTTCCATCAATTTGAAAAACAAAATATTACAGCAGAATGTCTGTATTTAATTATACCACACTAATGAACTGGTCTGGCTTTGAAATCTCCATTTGCAAATGAAAAATGTGCTATACATTGTACAAGAAATCAAATTTCAGAGGCAGAGGGTTGTTTTAATAAATTTGCACACACCTACATACATAATGGAATATTGAACGTATAAATAATTTTAAAAATATGTTAATGTACAGCAAGTTATTTTAACAAAAAGGAAGTTCGCTAGTCAGTGTACTGTTAACAGCAACACGACTGCATACTTATTTTGTTACAGTATCTGAGTTAAACGGAACAGCAAGGCGGACATGTTGCAGATATGAAGATTTACATTTTAAATCAGCAATGTTTATTAGGCAGTCAGACATTGTCTAGATCTGCCTAGATCATAAAAGAAGAAACAATTCAAATTTCCTCTTGTGGAGGTATTTAATCACAATGCATACTGTATGTTCTACTTCGTAAAGATTATAGTGATTCCACTAAAAACAAGTTAAAAAAAAAAAAAAAAAAAAACGTGGTGAAAACGTGCTTTCTGTGTGCTAACAGCCTGATTTTCAAGAGGCAAAATAAAAACTTGGTTGCAAAGGGGGGTAGGGTATCTACAGTAATACAGTACAGTTTACACGTTACGTAAAAACAGAATTTGATTTCTATTTTCCCAGGACATTTGGCAGCTTACTTAAATAATATTGTAACGAGCTGGGCTGGAAGCTCTAGCTGCCGCTCTCTGTAGGACTGCTTCGGCACGCCTGAAAAGGGACTAATTTGCATGTGCCGGAGCAAAGGACTATGGGAAGGTACTCGCACAGTTGTGAGGTCCCGTTCCTCTATTTCTTTATAAAACATTGAGTGTTATTGTGTCTGTTGTTGCTCCCGTTACCCCCTTATATCTGTTTGTGAAATGTAGGTCAGTCACCGTCGTGTCGCTGTTAGTCCGTGTCTGCTCCCTCCCCTCTCTGCTGCATGTTGGTGAATTTGTTTCCCTTGTCTCTGTTCTTTGAGAGGTGCTGTTATTCTAAGGGCTGTTGGGAACGAAATAAAGATATCTTCTATTGAATCCATGCAGGCAAAAGTGCTGCACTGGTGTCAGCAAAGTGGGATGGAAGAAGATGTTGCCTTTTTGCAAGAACAGAAGACAAGAAGTAACCGAAAAGTCCCAACTGCAAAAAAGAAGACCGGCCCCTCGGAAGCCAGACGGGCAGTGTCCAACAGCGGCTGCAACTGCTGATGGATAGCGGGTTTCCCCCGAGCAGCTTGAGCATGCCGCTCGATGAGAAGGCGGAGCAGTGATGGGCCTCAGACCTGATTTAAGTCAGAGATGTCAATTACATTCTGTCGAAGTATTTTCAATGTTGATAGTTTCTATTGTATGTATTTGTGGTATACTATTGATGAAATAATATGAAATCATGATCGAATTTGAATATGTCAGTTTCATTATGCTGAATCAATTATTATATTTATTTTTAAAAAATTACTTTAATTTATGTGGCAGATTGCTGCTGAACATATGTAGCACCGAGGAGGAGCACTCGTTCTTTCTAATCGGGGTGGGATCAGCCAGGCAGAATACCAGAAGGAAAATAAACTAAAACGAACATTGTTTTATTAAATACAGGTGGTAAACTATACTTAACAAACAGGACAGAGCTAGAATACACAGTCACGGCAAGCGGTTTGCACTGCCCATTAATTAAAATAATAACTAAACACAGAATTACAATTTAAAACTAAAGAGCAGTGCAGCTCAATACCTACACGGAGACGGGGCTCACAAATAAAGTGTTAGTGTTAGTGTATTGCTCTGTCATGAGAATGTCTCGCCCACGAAAAATCCACAGCTGCTTTCCTTAACGAATTATGGATAATAGTCCATTGGTTAACTGCTTGTTAAAGTTAATGACACCTCGATAGAAATGGCTTAGCCGATACCTTTGTGATGGAGGTATAGAGGAGTAAGGAAGCAGAAGTAACAAAAAGAAACCAAAACTCGAGTAAGAGATCTAGTGTTTGTTCCACACAAGGTATTGTTGAGTTGTGCTCCAGCTGAGAGCTAGGTTTATTTTGTTTGTTTTATTAGTGGTTGTTTCACCGCCGCAGTGTAAGAAAAATAAAATCAACACCGGTTTAAAACTGTAAATCAAGACTCTAGCCTGATAATTTACACTGTCATCAGCCACTCTGTCACATTACAATTAGCAAAAACGTGCCATCAGCAGTTTAACTACAGTATACAGATGTCAGTGGTGCTCAATCACTGAGGACATTACATCAAAACAAGTCCTTGTGGGTAAGCAGTTTATTATATGATCATGATTATGTGTACTCAAGGCTGCAGAATCCTATTTTGCTACAGTATACTTGAGAAGCGATCGTCTCGTGAGGGTGCCTAGTTTAACTGCCCTGTGGTGTTACATATAACGGCCTATGAATTAAAAAGACATTACAGTACAGTATTTTACTGTCAGAACTACCACTGCATTTAAACATCTGTGGCTTACTTATTTTCTGTTGCGATGCAAATCTCACAGTTTTTCATTAAGCGGAGATGCAAAGCTCTGCAATCCCCCCCCCCCCCTCTCCTCCTCCTCCTCCTCCTCCTCCTCACCGCGCTGCGCTGTCTACATGCATATCACACAAGGACACTGCTGTACTCGGTATATATTCAATGAACGTGTATTCACATTTTCGCTAACAGAGAAAACAAAAAACATACCTGCACAATGCAGTGGCACAGTCACATTTGATTACAAACAATGCAGTGTTTCCTACATCACTGCAGTATCCATGGTACGTGCCTAATCACGTGAAATGTGATCAAATTCAAATTTAAAAACAGCTTTTATTGGCTGTACACATCATTGCACTTGATCTAGTACTGTATTACATGTAGTCAGTTTTCACCGAAATGATTCTTATAAGTGGATTGCTTGGTTCTTACAAGCAGATTATTTTACATTGGTTAGTATAGGAATGATTGGGTCCCAGTGGTTTTGATCACTATATGCGGTTGATTCTTATCAGTGATTCTTATAAACGGACTGCACTGTATGTGTGTATGTATGTGTGTGTGTGTGTGTGTGTGTGTGTGTGTGTGTGTGTGTGTGTGTGTATATATATATATATATATATACAGACGTGCTCAAATTTGTTGGTACCCTTACAGCTCATTGAAATAATGCTTCATTCCTCCTGAAAAGTGATGAAATTAAAAGCTATTTTATCATGTATACTTGCATGCCTTTGCTATGTCATAGAATAAAGCAAAGAAGCTGTGAAAAGAGATGAATTATTGCTTATTCTACAAAGATATTCTAAAATGGCCTGGACACATTTGTTGGTACCCCTTAGAAAAGATAATAAATAACTGGATTATAGTGATATTTCAAACTATTTAGTTTCTTTAATTAGTATCACACATATCTCCAATCTTGTAATCAGTCATTCAGCCTATTTAAATGGAGAAAAGTAGTCACTGTGCTGTTTGGTATCATTGTGTGCACCACACTGAACATGGACCAGAGAAAGCAAAGGAGAGAGTTGTCTGAGGAGATCAGAAAGAAAATAATAGACAAGCATGGTAAAGGTAAAGGCTACACGACCATCTCCAAGCAGCTTGATGTTCCTGTGACAACAGTTGCAAATATTATTAAGAAGTTTAAGGTCCATGGAACTGTAGCCAACCTCCTGGGCGCGGCCGCAAGAGGAAAATCGACCCCAGATTGAACAGAAGGATAGTGCGAATGGTAGAAAAAGAACCAAGGATAACTGCCAAAGATACAAGCTGAACTCCAAGGTGAAGGTACATCAGTTTCTGATCGCACCATCCGTCGCTTTTTGAGCGAAAGTGGGCTCCATGGAAGAAGACCCAGAGGACTCCACTTTTGAAAGAAAAACATAAAAAAAGCCAGACTGGAATTTGCTAAAATGCATATTGACAAGCCACAATCCTTCTGGGAGAATGTCCTTTGGACAGATGAGTCAAAACTGGAGCTTTTGGCAAGTCACATCAGCTCTATGTTCACAGACGAAAAAATGAAGCTTTCAAAGAAAAGAACACCATACCTACAGTGAAACATGGAGGAGGCTCGGTTATGTTTTGGGGCTGCTTTGCTGCGCCTGGCACAGGGTGCCTTGAATCTGTGCAGGGCACAATGAAATCTCAAGACTATCAAGGCATTCTGGAGCGAAAACGTACTGCCCAGTGTCAGAAAGCTCTGTCTCAGTCGCAGGTCATGGGTCCTCCAACAGGATAATCACCCAAAACACACAGCTAAAAGCACCCAAGAATGGATAAGAACAAAACATTGGACTATTCTGAAGTGGCCTTCTATGAGTCCTGATCTGAATCCTATCGAACATCTATGGAAAGAGCTGAAACTTGCAGTCTGGAGAAGGCACCCATCAAACCTGAGACAGCTGGAGCAGTTTGCTCAGGAAGAGGGGCCAAACTACCTGTTAACAGGTGCAGAAGTCTCATTGAGAGCTACAGAAAACGTTTGATTGCAGTGATTGCCTCTAAAGGTTGTGCAACAAAATATTAGGTTAGCGGTCCCATCGTTTTTGTCCATGCCATTTTCATTTGTTTTATTATTTACAATATTATGTTGAATAAAAAATCAAAAGCAAAGTCTGATTTCTATTAAATATGGAATAAACAATGGTGGATGCCAATTACTTTTGTCAGTTTCAAGTTATTTCAGAGGAAATTGTGCATTCTTCGTTTTTTGTGGAGGGGTACCAACAAATTTGAGCACGTCTGTATATATACAGTATATTGATGCACAAAAGAAATGCAGCATTCAGGTCTAATGGATTTAATCAAATATTATAAACATAGATATCAAACAAAATCACAGAAAATGTGAACAAAAATACAGATCAAAGAATCATAATAAGTTTTCAGTATGAAATGTGACACAGACAAAATGAAAACGTTAGTATTGGGTATGACCTCCCTGAGCATTAACACAATCCTGTCAACGTTGACGCACAGACCTGATCAGCCTCTGGATAGACTGCTGTGGGATGTTCCGCCGCTCTTCCTGTGCAGCTGCAGCCAGCTGGCGAAGGTTGGCTGCTCGCGGTTACCCCACTGGTTGGCTTGAACAACGCAACAGTCAGCATAACGGTCCTGGGCCGGTGTGGTGATCCTCTGCTTTCCAGGACGTGGCATGTCCCTCACAGAGCCGGTTTCCTGGTTTCTCTGGACTAGTCTGCTGATTGTTGAAGCAGAACATCTCATTCTCCAGGCAACTTCTCTCACAGACAGGCCGCCTTCAATCATGCCGATAGCAACCAGGCAATCTTCATTACTCAAGCAGGGCATGGTCGTATCATTCACTGTTCTTGCGTTATTATTATTATTATTATTATTATTATTATTATTATTTTTTTTCTTAGCAGACGCCCTTAGCCAGGGCGACTTACAATCATAAGCAAATACATTTCAAGTGTTACAATACAAGTAATACAATAAGAGCAAGAAATACAATAACTTTTGTTCAAGCAGAGTACAAGTGTGACAAAACACAATTCAATAATACAGCAGATAATAGTGATAGTTACATCAGGATATGATTAAATAGTGATAGTTACATCAGGATATGATTAAATACAAAATACTACAGGTTAAACACTTGGCAGATTACAGTATTCTGAAGTACAGGATTAAATGCAGTAAAATAGGGGGCAGATGAGAGCAAAATAAAGCACATTTAAATGAAGGGTGATAGTGTCCCAGGATACAAACAGAGGAGTTCTACAGGTGCTGCTTGAAGAGGTGAGTCTTAAGGAGGCGCCGAATGTGGTCAGGGACTGGGCAGTCCTGACATCTGTGGGAAGGTCATTCCACCACTGCGGAGCAAGGGTGGAGAAGGAGCGGGCTCTGGAGGCAGGGGGAGCGAGCGGAGGTAGAGCTAGTCTTCTAGTGCAGGCGGAGCGGGAGGTCGAGTGGGGGGTGTAGGGAGAGATGAGGGTCTGGAGGTAGCTGGGTGCAGTCTGATCAAGGCATCTGTAGGCTAGTACAAGAGACTTGAACTGGATGCGAGCGGTGATCGGGAGCCAGTGGAGTGAGCGGAGTAGTGGAGTAGCGTGGGCAAAGCGAGGCAGAGAGAACACCAGGCGGGCACCAGAGTTCTGGATGAACTGGAGCGGACGGGTGGCGGACGCAGGGAGGCCAGCCAGGAGGGAGTTGCAGTAGTCTAGGGCGGGAGAGTACCAGGGCCTGGACCAGGAGCTGGGTAGCGAGTTGGTGAGGAAGGGTCGGATTCTTCGGATGTTGCTCAGGAAGAATCGGCAAGTGCGTGACAGGGTGGAGATGTGCTGGGAATAAGAGAGGCAGGGGTCCAGGGTGACTCCGAGGTTCTTAGCGGAGGAAGAGGGAGAGAGTGTGGTAGATTCCAGAGGAACAGAGAGAGAGAGATCAGAGGAGGGGGAGGAGGAGGGAAAGAAAAGGACGTCAGATTTAGAGAGGTTGAGTTTGAGGTGACGCGAGTGCATCCAGGAGGAAATAGCAGGCAGACAGGTAGAGATACGGGAGGAGATGGTGGAGTCAGAGGTGGGGAAGGAGAGGAAAATCTGAGTATCATCAGCTTAGAAATGGTATGAGAAACCATAGTATGCAATGAGGGGCCCAGGAGCGGTGTAGAGAGAGAACAGGAGAGGACCCAAGACTGACCCTTGGGGACTCCTGTTGAGAGAGGCTAGGTGTGGAGGTTGCTCCACCAGGTTACCTTGTGGCGCGGTTGGAGAGGTAGGAGGAGAACCAGGCCAGAGCAGTGCTAGGGATTCCCAGGTCAGCGAGAAAGGATAGTAGAATAGAGTGATCAACAGTGTCAAAGGCAGCAGAGAGGTCGAGGAGAATTAGGACAGAGGAGAGAGAGGCAGCTCGGGCACACTTAAGTGAGTTGGTGACAGACAGGAGGGCGGTTTCAGTGGAGTGAGCAGAGCGGAAGCCAGATTGGAGAGGGTCAAGCAGAGAGCTGGCAGTGTACAGTCCGCTCGAGGGTTTTGGAGAGGAAGGGTAGGAGGGAGACAGGACGGTAGCTCTGGAGGGAGGTGGGGTCGAGGGTAGGTTTTTTGAGGAGGGGAGTGATAGAGGCTTTTTTGAAGGCAGAGGGAAAGATACCAGAAAGTAGAGAGGTGTTGAGGAGGGAGAAGATGAAGGGGAGTAGAGCAGGAGCAGCAGCTTGAAAGAGGTGAGTGGGGAGGGGGTCCAAGGCACACGTGGTGGGTTTGTGACCCTGGAGCAGGGAGGAGAGGTCAGAGTCTGAGAGGGGCAAGAAGGTGGAGAAGGAGGGCAAGTTAGTAGGGGATTAGTGGGTGTAGGGGTTGGAGCAGGAGGGGGTGCGGTGGAGGGAGAGGTGTTAAAGAGTTTGCGGATATCTGAGATTTTAGAAGAGAAGAAGGAGGCAAAGTCATCAGGGGAGATAGAGGCGGGAGGAGGAGGGGGGGAGGGTTTAGGAGGGAGGAGAAGGTAGAGAATAGTTTCCGTGGGTTGTTAGTGGAGGCTTGGATTACAGATTGGAAATAGGTACATTTAGCAGAGGAGAGAGTAGAGGAGAAGGAGGAGAGGAGAGTGCTGTAAAGGTCTAGGGCAGCAGGGAGTTTGGTTCTCTTCCATTTCTTTTCAGCAGATCGCAGTGTGATTCTTGCCGAGCGGAGCGCAGAGGAGAGCCAAGGATGGGGAGGGGAGGGGCGAGCAGGTCAGGAGGTGAGGGGACAGAGGGAGTCGAGGGAGGAGGTGAGTTAGAAGAGGGTGGAGGTGGCAGAGTCTACGGAGAGTTGTGAAAAGGAGTCGATAGGAGGGAGGTGAGAGAGCAGGGAGGCAAGGACAGAGGGGGAGAGAGAGCGGAGGTTACCGAGAGGTGACAGTGGGGGGTAGGAGGAGCAGGGAGAGGGGAGAGACAGAGAAAAAGAGATGAAATAGTGATCAGAGAGGTCCAGGGGGTGACAGAGAGGGTGGAGGGCAGCAGGCCCTGGAGAAGGTGAGGTCCAGTTGATGGCCAGCTTTGTGGGTAGGAGGGGGACGGAGAGAGACAGAAGTTGAAGGAGTGAAGGAGAGGGAGAATCCAGCAGAGTGGCTGGGGTTGGAGAGATGGATGTTGAAGTCACCCAACAGGACAGTCGGGGTAGACAGAGAGGAGGGAGGAGAGTAGATAGTCGAGTTCATCCAGAAAGTGAGTGAGAGGCCCAGGGGGGCGGTACAGAACAATGAGCAGGAGTTGACAGGGAGAGGTTAGTTGGACTGCATGAAATTCAAATGTATTGACAGAGAGTGAGGAGAGATCGGAGGGGACAGAAAAGAGTAAGGAGGGAGAGGAGAAGACCTGTCCCACCTCCCGTCCCAGTGAGGCGTGGGGTATGGGACAGGACGAGAGAGGACAGGGCAGCAGGAGTAACAGTGTTATCAGGGGACAGCCAGGTTTCAGTGAGAGCAAGGAAATCGAGCGAGAGGTGGGAGGCAAAGCAAGAGATGAAATCAGCTTTGTTAGCAGAAGAGTAACAGTTCCAGAGTGCACCAGAGAGTGTGCGGGAGGGGGGGAGAGGCAGAGAAATGAGGTTAGAGGGGTTGGAGGAGCAGCAGCGGAGGGAGGGCAGAGGACGAGGACGGGAGGACAGAACAGGGATGTGAGAGACAGTCATAGCAGAACAAGCAAGACAAAAGGCACAGTAGGAGCAGTATGGTGGAGGGTACAGACCTGACTAGTAGATAGCTTCTTCTAGAGCCCTGTTAGGTTCGGATCTATTCGAACAGCGTCTCGACGCAGGCCTCCCCTCGCTGGACTCCCACAGCTAGACTCCCGGCTCTTTTGTTGAGGCTCTTCGGTTTGCTGGCGCTTTTTGCTGGCGTGGAAATAGGCTGCCTAATTAATATAACAACTGCGTGGCAAAAGAACCAACTAAACTGTGTGGAAACCAATCAAATAGCAAAATCAACTGCTAATCAATTTAGCCACTCACCTGGTACTAATCACACACTAACTCAGCCAATTCAAACACCACCTTACAATGTCACCAAATGTAGTTAGTTAAAATTACTTGAAGCAGGAACTTATCTATCTGCCTCTGTCACTGGTTACCTGTAGACTGGTTAATTAAAGTCTTTTCAAATGACTATTTATATAGATTATTCATCAACTAATTTTGCCAATTTTAACTCAACTCAAATAACCAACATTGAGCACCTGGCATTTTTATGAAATCACATGACTTGAGCTCAGTATTTTGTTATCCCAATGAATATTACTACTCAAACAATCAACAAGCCTATCTGCTCACTATTTAAAATGTAAATAACATTATGTATGTGTCTAATGATCTATTGGTGTAAAACTTAGACTGTTGCGTTATGTCAGGTTGTTCACTATAATAGGGTTTGGCAATTTGCTGTATCAGAATAATGAAGAAACGCCCAAATTGAATTGAACATCTTTATACAGTATACAATAGTTCTTTCAAGACAACTTCACATTGATCAACATTCAAACTGTATATTTAAAAGAAAACAGTAAAGAAATGAAAAAAATAAATAGTACACTTACATGCTGAATACAGTAATTACGTGCCCTTTCTCTTGAAAAACATATCCAGCGTAGTTTGCTTCATAGTTTTTGTGATTTTCTCAATGCACGCTGTTTCAATCGTGTTACCTCCTCACGCCTGTTGCCATGGTTGCAGTTTCTGGGAAGTTTGCTGTAACGGCTACATACGTCACACATGATTTGCACTACAATAGCTTATCTATGAATCAGCCTTATCTTCGAATTAGCCTACCAAGGTCTTTGTTTTCATTGAGAGAATAACACATTCACACTGGAGGAAGTTCAGTGTCATTCACTATCGAGATCGTTTTATCTGGGTAGATTTTGTAAAAGTGATCATTCTAATAGGGCTAATTTCCATTGGAAAAAACGGTTCTTGCTGCTTGGATCATTAAAAAAAGGGATTCATTATAAGAAGGATTTGTTATAGTGAAGTTAGACTGTGTGTGTGTGTGTGTGTGTGTGTGTGTGTGTCATATATATATAGAGTAAACGAGCTGCACTCTCAGCGGTTCGTTGCCCCTTTAAAAACAGACCCAGGACACACAAATTGAGTTTTCCAGCGCTGACTCGCTATTTTTAATAAACAAACAAACAAACAAACAAAAACCAAAACAAACACCTAGCTCCTTCGGAGCGCTAACTACACCGTTATGATCAACCTAACTACCACACCGGACAGCTAAGCTGTTTACTGGCAGACATAAAAACACAGAACCGTACACACAGTACTTATTATTATTATTTGTTTATTTAGCAGACGCCTTTATCCAAGGCGACTTACAGAGACTAGGGTGTGTGAGCTATGCATCAGCTGCAGAGTCACTTACAATTACGTCTCACCCGAAAGATGGAGCACAAGGAGGTTAAGTGACTTGCTCAGGGTCACACAATGAGTCAGTGGCTGAGGTGGGATTTGAACTGGGGACCTCCTGGTTACAAGCCTTTTTCTTTAACCACTGGACCAGACAGCCTTACAATGGTGACTGCTCGGAAACAGAGCACACAGCCTTCTGCTTCCTTCTACTCAGCAACCTCAAGCATACCTACTGCTTCTCTTAAATACCCTGCACCTGGTTCTAATTTACAATTACCACCAGGTGCAGGGGATAATAAACAATAACACAATTAACAATTAAACAGAATGTGCATACGGACATGTTTTATGCAGGGAGGATATTAACCCCCTCCCTGCTGTCTTACATATCCCCCCCTTGTCTTTACAAGACACAGGCCACTTAACGGCCACCTCCCTCCACCCTTAAAAGACCACCCAGTTCCGGCGCTTCCAGGGAGGGACCGCGAACTGGCGACACGGGACCCCACCGGGATGACGGGCGACTGAAGCGACGGCCGGGGAACAGGTGGATGCAGCAGCGGGCAGAGGTCTTCACCTGGGGACCGGCGCAGCGATGTCCGAACAGGTGGAGCGGCAGCGAACAGGTGGAGCACCAGCGACGTCTGGCAGCAGCCCAGCGCCATCTGGGTGCTCGGGGAGAGCGGAGTAGGGAACCAGGGGCAGAGTTGTGGCCAATGGTGCAGACTCTTGGGCTCCAGGTCTAGCGCAGGGAGATCTAGGCAGACCGGCAGGGTGTCCAGGAGCAAGGGGCAAGGGACCACACTGACCAGCACCGGACACGCTTCCGGAGTTGTGGGCTGGAGCTGTGGTGGAGGTGTGCTCTTCACCTCCTCTGGCTCGGCAGATAGCACCTCCTCTCCCTTGATTGCAGCCGGTGACTCCAGAAACAGTGACGGCTCCGCTTCCTCTGGTTCTGGGACGGACTCTTCCTCCCGCCCTTGACCCAGCACCAGCTCCCCTGGTGCAGGAGACTGCTGGGCTTCTTTCGCCTGCTCCCATTTTAGGAGCAGCAGGTCCAGCTCAGTCGGTTCCCTCTCCGGCAGCCCTAGCTCCAGTCTCCACTTTTTGTTTTGCTCTAACTGAGCAGCAGTGTTCCGATTGATCTTTGCGATCAAATCTTTTAAATTTGCGTGCATTTCTGGGTCTTTAGGGGCACCCACACTCGCTGCCACCATATGTAAATGAGCTGCACTCTCAGCGGTTCGTTGCCCCTTTAAAACAGACCCAGGACGCAGAAATTGAGTTTTCCAGCGCTGACGCGCTATTTTTAATAAACAAAAAAACAAACAAACACCTAGCTCCTTCGGAGCACTAACTACACCATTATGATCACCCTAACTACCAAACCGGACAGCTAAGCTGTTTACTGGCAAACATAAACACACAGAACTGTACACGCAGTACTTACAATGGAGACTGCCCGAAAACAGAGCACACAGCCTTCTGCTTCCTTCTACTCAGCAGCCTCGCGCATACTGACTGCTTCTCTTAAATACCCTGCACCTGGTTCTAATTTACAATTACCACCAGGTGCAGGGGATAATAAACAATAACACAATTAACAATTAAACAGAATGTGCATACGGACATGTTTTATGCAGGGAGGATATTAACCCCCTCCCTGCTGTCTTACAATATATATATATATATATATACAGTGCCTTGCATAAGTATTCACCCCCCTTGGACTTTTCCACATTTTGTAGTGTTACAACCTGGAATTAAAATGGATTTAATTGGGATTTTTACCATTTGATTTACACAACATACTTAACACTTTGAAGGGGCAAAATATTTTTATTGTGACACAAAAGTTAATTAAACAAAAAAAAGACATTTGTTGGTTGCATAAGTATTCACCCCCCTGAGTCAATACTTGGCAGAAGCACCTTTGGCAGCAATTACAGCTGTGAGTCTTTTTGGGTAAGTCTCTACCAGCTTTGCACATCTGGATCCTGCAATTTTTGCCCATTCTTCTTGGCAAAATTGCACAAGCTCTGTCAAGTTGGATGGGGACCGTCGGTGAACAGTAATTTTCAAGTCTTGCCATAGATTCTCAATCGGATTGAGGTCTGGGCTTTGACTGGGCCATTCTAAGACATTTTAGGTTCTTGTTTTTAAACCACTCCAGTGTAGCTTTGCTTGTGTGTTTAGGGTCATTGTCCTGCTGGAAGGTGACCAGTCCCAGGTCTCTTGCAGACTGAAACAGGTTTTCCTCTAGAATATTCCTGTATTTGGCTCCATCCATCTTGCCCTCAATCCTGACCAGTTTCCCAGTCCCTGCCGATGAAAAGCATCCCCATAACATGATGCTGCCACCACCATGCTTCACCGTGGGGATGGTGTTCTCAGGGTGATGAGCAGTGTTGTCTTTGCGCCACACATAGCGTTTTGCGCTAAGGTCAAAAAGTTCAATTTTGGTCTCATCAGACCAGAGAACCTTTTTCCACATGTTTGCTGTGTCTCCCACATGCCTTTTGGCAAAATCCAAACGGGATTTGATATGGGTTTTTTTCAGCAATGGCTTTCTTCTCACCACTCTTCCATAAAGCCCAGCTTTGTGGAGTGTCCGGGTTATAGTTGTCCCATGGACAGTTTCTCCCATCTCAGCTGTGGATCTCTCCAGCTCCTTCAGAGTTACCATTGGCCTCTTGGTTGCTTCTCTGACTACCTGGTCACTGAGTTTTGGTGGACGGCCTTCTCTAGGCAGAGTCGCAGTTGTGCCATATTCTTTTTCTTGTTCAAAGTTTGGGATATTTTTTTATAACTCAGCCCTGATTGGTGCTTCTCCAGAACTTTATCCCGGACTTGTTTTGATAGCTCCTTGGTCTTCATGATGCTGTTTGTTTAGATATGCTCTCTAACAAACTCTGGGGCCTTCCAGAAACAGATGTATTTAATCTGAGATCATGTGACACTTTAAATGCACACAGGTGGACTCCATTCAACTAATTATGTGACTTCTGTTGCACCAGAGCTTACTTAGGGGTGTGTAACAGGGCGAGGTGCCATGTACATTGATTTGTTTATTTTATTTTAGAACGCGGTCCCCCTCCGCCCCTGTGTTATTTTGTATTATTATTATTATTATCGTGTTGTATTTAAATTTAGTGACGGCGAAGTGCCGTGTGTTTTTGTTTTTCCTTGTGGTAATGTGTGGCTGTCGGCTAGTGCATTGTTAATCTAGCCAGCAGTCACACATAATTAATAAACCCGTGCAGATTGTGGCCGAGGGGTAATAGGATGATTACTAATTAGTTAAACCTCTCGGCCATGATATAAAAAGGCTGCAGCTCTCCAGCTCGGGCTGTGGGTGTTAGAGAGGAGAGAGCGAGCGGAGTGAGAGGAGTAATAGAAAACGAAACTTTATTTGAGACATAGGAACAGTGAAGGCGATCTGCCCAGCCTGACCTGTATTGTGTTATATTTTGTGTTCGAGATTTGTTTTGTTTAAACCTTTTATTTTGCTCTGTGAGCACGTTTCTTTTTGTTAAAAATATTTTATTGTCTGCGTTGTAAAACACAGACTTTGTTTTCTCTCAGTTTCTTTATTATTATTATTATTCCAGTTTCCAACAAATTTCCGCACGCATCTCCTCCTAGAGCTTTGAACTGATCAACTCAAAACTTTGCACAACTACTGCACTCTATCTCACTTGAGTTGCTATTACTTTTGGTGGCGATCGGACTGGTGGATTTGGGGGTAACAGGTCATGACCCCTAAAAATTAAACAGCTTATAACTCCTTTTAGGAGCAAGATAGGGTCATAGTTACAATTGAACATGTATAGAAACCCATTGGTTCCTTAAAAGTCAGCATGGGATTCGTTGACCTTTGGCCTTCCCAGAGCTAGATATGGACATTTTAGTTCTTTTAAGAATGACAGCTAAAAACTAGACAGCTCCTACTCCTACAGTTTTCAACCGATCAACTCGATTTTTTGCTCAGCTCTTCCAATATGTCTGAATTTAGTTGCTATTAATTTTTGTAGTGATCTGATTTGAAATGTGGGCGCAGTGCCCAGAAAAATGCCACATTCCAACTTTCTCTGTCTGCACTATCTCCTCCTAGAGCTTTGAACTGATCAACTCAAAACTTTGCACAAGTACTGCACTCTATCTCATTTGAGTTGCTATTACTTTTGGTGGCGATCGGACTGTTGGATTTGGGGGTAACAGGTCATGACCCCCCAAAATTAAACAGGTTATAACTCCTTTTAGGAGCAAGATAGGGTCATAGTTACTATTGAACATGTATAGAAACCCATTGGTTTCCTAAAAGTCAGCGTTTCGTTGACCTATGACCTTCCCAGAGCCAGATATGGACATTTTGAAATGTGGGTGCAGTGCCCAGAAAAATGCCACATTCCAACTTTCTCTGTCTGCCCTCTGGTGGCCAAATCTTGTAACTGCAGATTTGACAGTATAGTCCTCCTTAAACACTGCAGATAGTCATGTTTACTATAGAACCTGTATAGAAAACCAAGTATGCCATATCCAGAAACGACCTTGACTTGTGTTTTACAACACAGACGAAGTTTCTCCAGAAACATCCATTCTAGTTTATTTTTTGTATTTAAATAAAACTGCAAATGCCACCTTAAACTGCAGTACTTGCCTGGTGTCAGTTTTCCTTCCTGCTTCTGGCCTGACGTCAGACCACTCGTCCAGCCTGTCACAGGGTGTCACAGCAAAGGGGGTGAATACTTATGCAAGACTTTTCAGTTTTTTATTTGTAAATAATTTAGAAAACTATGTAGATTTTTTTCCCCACTTCGACATTATGGACTATTTTGTGTAGATCAGTGACAAAAAATCCTAATTAAATCCATTTTAATTCCAGGTTCCACCTCCTCCCTTAAAACACAACCACCCACCCTCGAGTCCACCAATGTTATTATTATTATTTATTTCTTAGCAGACGCCCTTATCCAGGGCGACTTACAATTATTACAAGATATAACATTATTTTTACATACAATTACCCATTTATACAGTTGGGTTTTTACTGGAGCAATTTAGGTAAAGTTCCTTGCTCAAGGGTACAGCAGCAGTGTCCCCACCTGGGATTGAACCCACAACCCTCCAGTCAAGAGTCCAGAGCCCTAACCACTACTCCACACTGCTGCCCTAAAACAAGTTCTCTACACGCACACTTCCTTTCAGGAGCAGAGATTCGAACCTGCGCTTGACAAGCATTTCTAATTACACGACTTGCTAACTTGTTGCGCCACCTTCTCGCCCTCTTCCACGGGCGGACTTGAGGGTGGATCGGTCCACGTCCCAGCCCAGCCAGGTAGGGACCGCGCACCGGCGACGAGGCACCCCACCGGTTTGTCAGGGGCGACCGGAGCAACAACCGGGGCACTGGAGGCTGCAGCAGCGGGCAGAGGTCTGCAGCTGGGGCCCGGTGCTGCGACGTCCGGTCACCAAGGGGGAGCGAAGCAGTAACCAGGGGGAGCGTAAGCGACATCTTGGTGCTCGGGGGGAGCGGAGCAGAGAACCAGGTGGAGAACTGTGACCGATTCTGCGGACTCCTGGGCTCTAGATCTAGTGAAGGGAGGTCCAGGCCAACCGGCAGGGTGTCCAGGAGCGAGGGGCGAGGGACCTCACCCAGCGGCGCCGGACTGGACCGCAGGGGTGGTGGTCGGGGCTGTGGTGGAGGCTGGCTATTCACCTCCTTCCCTCTGGGCTCCGGAAGCGGCGACTCCTCCCCTCTGTGCTCTGGAAGCGGCGGCTCCTCCCCTCTGGGCCCTGGAAGCGGCGGCTCCTCCCCTCTGGGCCCTGGAAGCGGCGGCTCCTCCCCCTCTGGCTTGGGATACTGCGGAGCTACCCTTGCCTGCTCCCACTTCTGGAGCAACAGCTCCAGTTCGGTCGGCTCCCGCACCTGTCTTTTCAGCAGGGCCAACCCCAGCTCTCTCTTCCATCTCTCTAGTTGCTCCTTCTGAGCAGCGGCATTCCTGTTGATCTGCTCGATCAAAACTTTTAAATCCATTTTACTGGGTCGTAGGGGCGCCCACACACTTCTGACACCAAATGTGGAACGACCGCTGCCACTCGGGTTCGTGCCCCTTTAAAAATACAACCCAACACACAGGAACTTTGAATTTTCTGCGCGTTTGCTCTATTTTTTAATAAACACAAAATAAACAAACACAACAAAACACAAAATAAACACTTAACTCCGTTTTGGAGTTGACTGTACAGGTAAGTCCCTGACTAACTCGCAGGACAGCTAAGCCATTTACCTGGCACCACAACACAAAAACACAGGCTCAACACAGCACTTACTATATTTCTCTGGACTGCTCGGAAGCAGAGCACCTCTCCTGCTTCCTTCTACTAAGCAGCCCTGAGCATTCTAACTGCTCCTCTTTTATACCCTGCACCTGGTCCTAATTTACAATTGCCGCCCAGGTGCAGGGGATAATTAAACAATAAAACAATTAACAAAACTGATTAACAGAAAAGCAAAACAATTAAACAATAAACCAAAACAATTAAATTAAGCAAATGTGCATTCTGCACATGTTTTTCTTCAGGGAGGCTTTAACCCCTTCCCTGCTGTCTCACAATATATATATATATATATATATATATATATATATATATATATATATATATATATATATATATATATATATATATACTGTATTACTTCGAATTAACGCCACCCTTGAATTAACTCCTCACTCAGATATCAGCTTTTTAAGAGACGCTGCCCTCTAATAAACGCCGCTCTCAATAAAGAAACGTAAAGGTATATTTTTCTACCCCTGCTCAAAAAATAAAGAAAGAAACGTGCAACTCTGCCTATGTACATGACACCCCTGAAGAGACTACAACCTCAATCCAGCATGTAATACAAACTAATGTACACCCACCTTAGTAAGCAAATGTTATTTTATAGTACAGTCCCGACAGATAACCCAAGATGAACTACTTGCAGCACAGCAGTCCTTCAGGTCCCTTTTTTCCAGCAGAGTTCACAGCAGGGGATAAAACAAGGGCTGTCTGTTTACCTCGTCGTCAGCTTGGATGGTGAAAACTCTAAGCGCTATCCGAAAGCTGGCTGAAGATATCTTCTTGTAGGGGGTTTAGTTGTTTTGTTTTTTATTCAATTGTAATTTCTCAGTCCTGTCCAATTATATATAAAAAAAAAAAACTTGCTTACCATCTATGAGAAGATTTAGTTTTGGTTTCTTTTACAGAGAAATTACAAACAAGCAGGTAAATTACAGTGAGAAAAAAAAAATAACCGAGTAGGATATATTTTAATTTTAACAGAAATCAAACCGATATTCAGATGTAATATTTTTCGTTAAGAAAAACAACTGCATCACAACTACCGTTCTCTCTCCTCTTCTTGTCCCGTCCCATAGCAACAAATACACACTCCTGATTCACTGGTACAGTACTCCCCTGACCTCCCAACTCCCATTTAATAGGCTCTCGTTAGTTGTCAGTAAATGTACTGTATTCAATCCCCAAAAACACACAAGAGTATAGTGCTGCAGATCGGAGCCTCTCATGGCGCTGTTTCTAAAATGCCTTAAAACATATATATATATATATATATATATATATATATATATATATATATATATATATATGGCAGGATTTGAACCTTAACTAGTCATACTTTCACTCTAACTACATAAGCGCTATGCTACACACATTCACATCTTACCCCTTTCAACAGACTAGGCTACTATATACATTTACCCTATCCAAACGACAATACATTGCCTCAATATAGGTTGAACAATTGTGCCATTCCCGTAATGTGTGTGTGTGTGTTATAAGTGAAAAAAGATTATATCTGAAAAAAGTACATTGGAAATGTGAAAAAACACCAAGTTATCAAAAGTGCCAAGTGGAGATATCAAAAACACACGCCAAGTTTCAAGAAACCACTGGGGCAACCTTGCCCAGCACAAAGCAAATAGGCACAACTGTAAAACCGATGGAGGCCAAGGTTGCCCCAATTGTTTCTTCTTGTATCAAAAACACAAGTTAGAAGAAACAGTTGGGGCAACCTTGGCCAGGACCAAGCAAATAGGTACAGCTGTAAAAGAGGTGGGGGTCAAGGTTGCCCCAATTGTTTCTACTAACTTGGCTTGTGTTTTTCAGGCACAATAAAAGCGGATCAAATGCATGAAAAACACCAGCCACTTTAAATGGCTGGGCACTTTTGATAACTTGGCGTTTTTTCACATTTCCAATGTGTTTTTGTTTCAGATGAGATAAACGTCACAATAAGCGCATTCCCTAGTATATTTCCATGTTGACAAAACAAGTTCATTGCCATTAAACTGGCATGTCCTGTAATATATATATGTGTGGATTAAAAACTCCCTGGGGTCTTCAAAAGTTTTTTTTTTTTTGCCTGCGATGCGTGCAACTAGTCCATTTTAAAATATCAATAAATCGTTTAATATAAATGATACAGACGTCAAAAGAAATGTATTCGCTAGTATATTTACATGTTGACAAAATAAGTTAATTGTCATTAAACTCGGATGTCCTGTAATGTACATATGCGTGGATAAATGTGCCTGTGGTCTGCAAAAATATACATTGGGAGAAAAAGGAGGAGGAGAAGGACATTTTTACCTTACTTTGATGACTTATTTCTCTTACTGTATGACAGATTGTGAAAGTGGTGTAGGGAATTCACTGACACAGGAGACAGAAGTTTCTTTTGAAACACCACTGGGGTGCACTGATTTATTTTTGCCCACAGAGGCCACTCTTGTCCGTGGCCTGAATACTGACAACGGTAATCAGGACCACAAGGTTACCAACACAGGTAAAAACACACTTGCAAGTTCAAATGCACTTGCAAGTGCTGAAAATAATATTCAATAACAAAAGGCGAAAGCAAAAGAAAGAATAAAACACAGTAATAAACCTACAAACAAAAGGTGCTGCTCCTGGCAGCATTCTGTAGCCGCCACATGCTATTCAACTCTCGGGGTTGCCCAGACTTCCTCCAACTAATTCTAAACATCTCACTCGGGTACGTAATAATTGATAAAATGATTATCTTCCTCAGCCCCGCTTGCTTGCC
Organism: Huso huso; assembly: GCA_036884735.1. Taxonomy (NCBI): domain Eukaryota; kingdom Metazoa; phylum Chordata; class Actinopteri; order Acipenseriformes; family Acipenseridae; genus Huso; species Huso huso. Next base: position 44,192,929 of record CM072667.1, on the reverse strand, counting down.
CCTTTTTCTTGCTCCAGATACTGGCATTCTATTACGGTTTGTAATCCAGTTTTTTCAACACAGCTCCCGCTGTCCTTTCCTAGGCTGCGTCCCAAACCGCACACTTGCTCTCTCGTTACCTTCCCTTGAGGGGCAGAAGTACTATGTTCGCCATCTTAAGGGTTGTCTCAATTCCTTAGGGAACGAGTGAAGAGAGCTTTATGTGCCCTTCACTGCACCCTTTGACTGAGTGTACACAACAGTTGATTTCTGCAGAAGTGTTTTTGTGCTGAAGTCCCAGAACTCTTTGCGTTAAAGGCGGAGACAAGTGGGAACAATTTGCAAATATGGCAGACGCGGCTGCACATAAATGTAATGTAAATGTAGTTAGCTAGGAAATTGTAGATATTAAGTTATTTAACAAGCAAATTATTTGTGAAATGTATGTTGTATTGAGTCGCTTAACTAATAAAATGCATCTTTTTAAATCTGTGATCACGATTTAAATATTTGATTAGAAAGTACAGTGAAAAATCTTTTCAGTACCTATCGATTGCTGGAATTAATTATCTATCAATTAATTAATGAACTAATGAATTAATGAATTAATTAACTAGATATGTAGCTACAAAACTAGCAGATGATATAAGCGAGCAATATATTTCAAAATTATTATTAGTTTGTTTAAGAAATACAGGGACAGAGGAAGAGACCCTAAAAGTGATCCAGTTGCGTGCGGCAAACGATGTCCTCTTCACGGGGAAAAGATACACTGCGAAGCTGGGCTGGGAGTGACATTTGAAAATTTTATGTAGCCTGCACACTTCTATCATTAACATTATATATTTTTGCAGCGATTAATAAATTAGTGTAGAACCTTTAGCCATTTCGTAGTGATACTGAAAATAAAGCAAAATATATTACCTATTGGATTTAAAGTAAAACAGATATCTTATTATTACAAATATTATTTAAAACAAACAAAAAACATAAATATTAGGCTACATTATGAAGTACATGTTTGTAAGATGTGGCAAAGTTTATTAACCAATATCAGTTTTTCAAATTATCTCAAAGATTAAAAATAACCTCAGTAGTGCAATAGCGCGGTGAAGACATCTCCTACTTGCTACAGTTCTTTGGAACAGGAATAGTGCAAATGCTACAGCCATTCTTCCAAACTACAATCTGACAACAAAAGATTGCGTAGCTTCTTGCTCAGTCATAGTTAAAGGCGCTGAAAGATGATGCTGAAGCGCGTCCCATTTAACGCTTTTAGCTCCACCCTACACCTCGCTCACCCAAGTACACACTCTGTGACGTCAGTAAAACGTCACGCAAAGTGTATGCTTGTCGAACGGTGTAGGGTGCAAGGGAATGGTTTGGAACGCAGCCCTAGAAGGGCAAGCCTGAGGAAATACCAAAGCGTTATTTTTATAGGTAGCGACCCCCCCCAAGGCCCGCCTCCCGACACACTTTCACCCAACCTCTCCGTGTCACTGCCATGATTGACAGGCAGATCCTACGGGGCTGCTGACCTCCCCCTGCAGGATCGTGCATGCGTCAGATAGCCAGCACAGATCTCTCCCTGTTACACAGTGTAACAGGGCGAGCAGCCCTGTACATTGTTTTGTTTATTTTTAGAACGAGGGTTCCCCCTCCGCCCCTGTGTTATTTTGTATTTGTTTATTTTGATGATTTATTTTTATGTCGGCGAAGCGCCGTATGTTTTGTTATTGTTTTGATTAAATGACGGCGTAGCCGGTTTGTGGTGTTTAGCGTGGATGGGTAGCCCCATCCACAACATAATTAAAACTCATGCAGAAGGTGGCCATCTCCCGAATTAATTAAGTGATTTAATTTGTTGCTAATCGGGAGATGGTCACCTGTTATAAAAAGCCTGCAGCTCTCCAACTCGTGGTGGGGTGTTGGAAGGAGAGCGAGAACGAGGAGAGAAATAAAAACGAAACGAAACAAAACAAAACATAAAGATTCCAGGAACAGTGACAGCAACTGCCCAGCCTGACCTGGGATCGTATTATTTATTGTTTATTTTGTGTTCGTGATTTGTTTTTGTTAAACCTTTTATTTTTGCTCTGCGAGCAAGTGTTTATTTTTGTTTAAATATTTAATTTATTTTTTAATTAAAACGGCGCAAGCCTTTTTGAACTGCAGTACCTGGTGTCAGTATTTTTTTCCTGCTTCTGCCGTGACGTCAGACCACTCAGCCATTCCTGTCACACGTGGTGTCCTGTGTGGGATCGTAGCGCCTCCAGGACGCAGGCAGAAGAGGGTACTGCAGCTTTTTTTTTTTTTTTTTTTTTTTTTTCTCGATTATTGTTTGTGGAGTGAAGAGGAGGAAGGAAGATGGGAGGAAGGAGGATGAGGAGGCAGCAGCAGCCACTGCAGCAACAACAGCAGGCACAGGAGGAGATGAGCTGGGAAGCCCTCCTCCATAGCATAAGCCAGCTGTGTTGTTGCTGCATCTGTGGGGAGCGGGGGCATTTCCCAGTTAATTGCCCCCTCCCTGAAGACTGGGATTACAGCTGCTGGAGGGGAGTCAAGAGGCGAGGGAGTCGGTGCGTCCACAGCCCAAGAGGGAGGAGACTGAGCGTCCACAGCCCAAGAGGGAGGAGTCGGTGCATCCACAGCCCAAAAGGGAGGAGGCAGAGTGTCCACAGCCCAAGAGGGAGGAGCCGGTGCGTCCACAGCCCAAGAGGGGGGAGGCCGAACGTCCACAGCCCAAGAGGGAGGAGCCAGTGCGTCCACAGCCCAAGAGGGAGGAGCCAGTGCGTCCACAGCCCAAAAGGGGGAAGGCCGAACATCCACAGCCCAGGTACCTGCCAGCAGAGGGAGAGTTCCTGCTGGTTACACCTCCGTCTCCGTGGGAGGACTGTGAGTCGCTCCCACCTCCGCCAGCAGAGGGAGCTGTTCCTGCTGGTTCCACCTCCACCCGCCTGGGAGGACTGGGTGTCGCCCCTACCTCCGCCAGCAGAGGGAGAATACCTGCTGGTGCCACCTCCCGCCTCCGTGGGAGGACTGTGAGTCGCCCCCACCTCCGCCAGCAGAGGGAGAGTTCCTGCTGGTTCCACCTCCGCCTCCTGCGGGAGGACTGTGAGTCGCCCCACCTCCGCCAGCAGAGGGAGCATACCTGCTGGTGCCACCTCCCACCGCCGTGGGAGGACGACGTCGCTCCCACCACCACCAGCAGTGGGAGAATACCTGCTGGTGCCACCTCCACCCACCGCGGGAGGACGACGTGTCGCCCCCACCACCACCAGCAGAGGGAGCATGCCTGCTGGGTTTCCCGCACAGCCTGAAGGGGAGGAGCCCCTGCCGCCTGCGCAGCCTGAAGGGAGGAGCCCCCTGCCGCCTGCGCAGCCTGGAGGGGAGGAGCCCTGCCGCCTGAAGGGGAGGAGCCTGAAGGGCCTGAAGGGGGAGGAGCCCCGCCTTTGGCCGCCAGAAGGGGAGGAGCCCCTGCCGCCTTGGCCGCCAGAAGGGGAGGGAGCCCCTGCCGCCTTGGCCGCCAGAAGGGAGGAGCCCCCTGCCGCCTTGGCCAGAAGGGGAGGAGCCCCTGCCGCTTTACCATCAAGAGGAGAGGAGCAGGAGCTACCTCTACCTCCACCACCACCACCATTGGGAGAAGTGGAGCTCCTGCTGCCGCCTTCATGGCCAGGGGTCTCCCACCCCCGTCAGCATCGCCTGGGGCTCGCCTGTGTCTCCTTTGCGTCTCCTAGGGTTGCTGCCGGTCCCAGGGTCAGCCTCCCGAGGGTCTGCTGCCGCTGCCGTCGCCTCCCGGGGTCCCATTTCTGCCTGTCGCCTCCCCGAGGTCAAAACTGCCGCTGCCTTGCCTCCCGAGGGTCGCTGCATTGGCCGTCGCCTCCCTGAGGTCGCTGCGCTGCCGTCGCCTCCGGGAGGGGTCCGCTGCCGTCGCCTCCCGAGGTCCTGTCAGCTGCCGTCAGCCTCCTCCGAGGGAGTCCTGCTTGCCGTCAGTCAGCCTGGGGTCGCCCAGGGATCCTGCTTCCGCCTGGGGTCAAAGCAGGGATCCGGCCGCCTGGGGTCGCCAGGGATCCTGCTTCGCCTGGGATCACTACACTATGGCCGGAGCCCCACGGGAGGGGAACTGATGGCCATGAAGAAAGGGGGAGAGGTCAGGAGACCAGCTCCCCCAGCCGCATCTCAAGTGTCGAGATCATGTGGTCGGGAGCCCCACGGAGGGGAGCTGCCGGCCATGAAGAAGGGGGGTCAGGAGACCAGCTCCCCAGCCGCACTTTCATGGCAGGGAGATTGTGTGGTCAGAGCCCCAATGGAGGGGAACTGCTGGCCATGAAGAGGAGGGGGAAGGTCAGGAGACCAGCTCCCCAGCCGCACTTTCAGGGCAGGATAGAGTGTGGAGGAGCCCCGAAGAGGGAGCTGCCGCCACCAAGAATTGGGGTGCCAGAAATTCCACCATGGCCACCCCCAGAAGCAACTTGCTTCCCCTCTTCCGGACTTTGAGACTGAGGGGGAGGTGGCCGTTGGGGCCATGTGTGCGTTGCACAAGGGGATATGTAACAGGGCGAGCAGCCCTGTACATTGTTTTGTTTATTTTAGAACGAGGGTTCCCCTCCGCCCCTGTGTTATTTTGTATTTGTTTATTTTGATGATTTATTTTTTATGTCGTGACGCCCGATGTTTTGTTATTGTTTTGATTAAATGACGGCGTGGCAGTTTTAGTGTTTAGCGTGGATGGGTAGCCCCATCCACAACATAATTAAAACTCGTGCAGAAGGTGGCCATCTCCCCATTAATTAAGTGATTTAATTTGTTGCTAATCGGAGATGGTCACCTGTTATAAAAAGCCTGCAGCTCTCCAACTCGTGGTGGGGTGTTGGAAGGAGAGAGCGAGAACGAGAGGAGAGAAACAAAAAACGAACGAAACAAAACAAAACAAAACATAAAGATTCCAGGAACAGTGACAGCAACTGCCCAGCCTGACCTGGGATCGTATTATTTATTGTTTATTTTGTGTTCGTGATTTGTTTTTGTTTAACCTTTTATTTTCGCTCTTTGAGCAAAGTGTTTTCTGTTTGAATATTTTATTTATTTTTGGATTCTTTAAATAAAACGGCGCACGCGCCACTGCACCGTACCTTTTGTTTTTGTTGTCCCTTCTTCTGCCGTGACGTCACCACTCAGCCATTCCTGTCACACACAGGTATTGACTTTTTTTTCTACATTTCACCTAAGTGTTGGGAACTACAAATTAAAAGTGAAATGGTGCTTTTGGCTGATTTACTTTTACTGCGCCAATACCCTGAAAACACGTAAACTATCCTTGCTGTATAGAAAGTCTGGCAGTTCTTGCTCTTCGTTCCTCTTAATCATCAACATATATACATTGAAGTTTGATATACACCCACCCCTCGTTATATCGCCCCTGGATATATCGCGGTCCTGACGTTGGCTTTTACTGCGTATGCCTTAGCTGCAATATACATAGGTACTTAGAATTACTGTTCGTTTTATTTCGTACGGCACATCACAAACAAAAAAATACAAAACAATTAAAAACAAAGCATTAATATCGTACTGTTATCATATACACACATATTGCACAATAACACAAAGCTAATTAAATATCTACTTGCTGAAGCGGTTTTTATTTTAGCCAACGAGGTTTTCACGTGTGACAGCAATGCACTAGCAAAAGTCACAAGGCAGTGACGTCAGCGCCCTAGCAACAAGCCTCCTATGTTGGGAATGGATTCTTTCAATGCAGTGGGTTTGTGCATTTGAGAAAGGAAAGGAAGACTCATGAAATGAATTGGAGACTGAAGTTGATGAGAAGCAATTACCCTCCACAGTACAAATTAAAACAGTGTGCTGCTTTTTATACAAAAAACGAAAAAAGCGGGTTCCGTAGCGAACTTATATTGGACCCTGATGCCCCCGATAAAACCAGGGAGTGGTTGTACAGTATTTGTTAGCCTATTTGTTTTTCTATGGGTCTCTCACTATATCACGGCCCTCGATATATAGCGGATTTATATTGGTCCCCAACACCCGAGACATATTGAGAGGGTGGTGTATATGCATTAAACTTTAATACATGCATTGAACTTTGATATATATATATATATATATATATATATATATATATATATATATATATATATATATATATATACAGCTCTGGAAAAAATTAAGAGACCACTGCAAAATTATCAGTTTCTCTGGTTTTACTATTTATAGGTGTGTGTTTGGGTAAAATGAACATTTTTGTTTTATTCTATAAACTACTGACAACATTTCTCCCAAATTCCAAATAAAAATATTGTCATTTACAGCATTTATTTGCAGAAAATGACAACTGGTCAAAAATAACAAAAAAAGATGCAGTGTTGTCAGACCTCAAATAATGCAAAAGAAAATAAGTTCATATTCATTTTTAAACAACACAATACTAATGTTTTAACTTAGGAAGAGTTCAGAAATCAATATTTGGTGGAATAACCCTGATTTTCAAGCACAGCTTTCATGCGTCTTGGCATGCTCTCCACCAGTCTTTCACATTGATGTTGGGTGACTTTATGCCACTCCTGGCGCAAAAATTCAAGCAGCTCTGCTTTGTTTGATGGCTTGTGACCATCCATCTTCCTCTTGATCACATTCCAGAGGTTTTCAATGGGGTTCAGGTCTGGAGATTGGGCTGGCCATGACAGGGTCTTGATCTGGTGGTCCTCCATCCACACCTTGATTGACCTGGCTGTGTGGCATGGAGCATTGTCCTGCTGGAAAAACCAATCCTCAGAGTTGGGGAACATTGTCAGAGCAGAAGGAAGCAAGTTTTCTTCCAGGACAACCTTGTACTTGGCTTGATTCATGCCCTTCACAAAGACAAATCTGCCCAATTCCAGCCTTGCTGAAGCACCCCAGATGAGTCCATTTTCAGCTTTGCCCAACACCTGGTCGCCTAATGGTTAGACGGAGACCTGGAGAGGCCTACAAGCCACAGTGTCTCGCACCCACTGTGAAATGTGGTGGAGGATCGGTGATGATCTGGGGTGCTTCAGCAAGGCTGAATCGGGCAGCTTTGGCATGAATCAAGCCAAGTACAAGGTTGTCCTGGAAGAAAACTTGCTTCCTTCTGCTCTGACAATGTTCCCCAACTCTGAGGATTGGTTTTTCCAGCAGGACAATGCTCCATGCCACACAGCCAGGTCAATCAAGGTGTGGATGGAGGACCACCAGATCAAGACCCTGTCATGGCCAGCCCAATCTCCAGACCTGAACCCCATTGAAAACCTCTGGAATGTGATCAAGAGGAAGATGGATGGTCACAAGCCATCAAACAAAGCCGAGCTGCTTGAATATTTGCGCCAGGAGTGGCATAAAGTCACCCAACATCAATGTGAAAGACTGGTGGAGAGCATGCCAAGACGCATGAAAGCTGTGCTTGAAAATCAGGGTTATTCTACCAAATATTGATTTCTGAACTCTTCCTAAGTTAAAACATTAGTATTGTGTTGTTTAAAAAATGAATATGAACTTATTTTCTTTGCATTATTCGAGGTCTGACAACACTGCATCTTTTTTGTTATTTTGATCAGTTGTCATTTTCTGCAAATAAATGCTGTAAATGACAATATTTTTATTTGGAATTTGGGAGAAATGTTGTCAGTAGTTTATAGAATAAAACAAAAATGTTCATTTTACCCAAACACATACCTATAAATAGTAAAACCAGAGAAACTGATAATTTTGCAGTGGTTTTTCCAGAGTTGTATATATATATATATATATATATATATATATATATATATATATATATATATATTACATACATACACATTCAAGTTCAATATATATACATTGACTGGACACAGGCACATTGTTAGTAAGCTCATTGGGGTCCTGATGTTTACTTATAAAATGTTATAGCTAACTTGAAATCTGCAACTGTTTAAGAGCTGAAAAGAAGTAAAAATGCCTAATTAAGCAAATTATCAGTTCAATTAAGGGTATATTTAAGTAATTGAGAGCTCAGTTGGAATGAAAACCAGCAGACTGAGGGGTTGGGAACCACTGGCCTAAACTACCACCCCCATAACCACTACTAAACTATCAATGTTTTTTGCAAGTGACTGATTGATTTTTAGTACTCTTGGAAATTGCAAATACCTCTAATATTGTAGTATAACTAAATATTAAATACATCAAGCCAATAGAAAACAAGATGTGTAATATTTTTAAATCTGAAAAACAGAAAGGTTCTGTGAGCTGATTTTGCACTTGCTAAGTGTTCAAATTCTGTACATTTAATGTCTACCAGGATGAAATGCACTGGAGGAAACTGTTTTGAAAATCTAACAGATAATATAAATGCATTTGAATTGATCTTGTCCCACAGGTTAAAATGTATTCACTTATGCCATAAGAATAAAAATGATATTATGTGTTATTGGAAGTAATACCAAAGAGGCATTTTTGGATGTTAATTTTTGTAAATGCTTTTATTTTCAGATGCTAATGTTCTACTGCTAATTTTCTCTTTCATAATGTCTAAGCAACATGATGGTTGCCTGGGTTTGTTATTAGCTACTTGTAATAGCGTGCTAAAACCACCAGCTTAGATAAGATAGGTCAAATAATATAAAATAGTTCCAGGTAGCAACAGTACAGACAGACACCAGGAAATAGTTTTGGAAGGCAAATAACAATCAGTATAAAAACAAATATATAGCAAACGTAATGTTTGTAGGGTTATTTACTGTTTGGTACTATCTGTGCTTTTCCCACAATGAGTTTATAACCATAGATTGCTGTTTTTTTTTTTTTTAATCTGTTTGCACACTAACTAAATGTATTTGTTGTTTTTCAAACAAGCCTATTGTCTTGTGTACTGGAAATTGGAGGTAGTTTTCTAATTAATGATTGTTTTCCAACTGAAGATTACTTATTTTTTCACATAAGCTCTACATGCTGATAAAACGTGATAAAACACCAGTTGTGCCCATAATTCCTTGAAAATACTGTAAAATAAACTTTGCTTTGCACTACATGTCATTCTTGTCATTTTGAGTAAAAGGAAAGTCAAGAAACAGGCATAAAATAAACCTACTTATTTAAGAAGAGAATATTAATTTACAAAATTAATTTGACTTGAAAACAAGCCCTGCATCAAGTGTTATAAGTAAGCAAAGACATGCATGGGAATCAATAAAATAAAATCCTACATTTAAGGATGGTTAACTGGTTAACTTGAATAGACGGTCATGCTGACTTGGTGGACAGTCCTGTCAAAATGGTTACTTGGATCATTGCAGACTTCTACAGAATCATCTCAGGTTTTCATAAATTTCTAATGAACCATTTATTTAATTGTCAATTTACTATTTATCTCTTGATCCATTTAGATGAATTGACTAACCCTTATTTTTAATATTATGGGAGTTAAATCTATCGAGCTGTTCATTTGAATACAACATTGCAGTTGTTTTGCTAACTTTTATTCCTATTTAATTTTTAATTTAATCTCAGAGAAGTTGACAAATATAACATTGTTCAGTGTGGTAAATAAGGTCACGTGTCCATTTTGCACTGTTGTCTGCAGAGAAGGAGACACCAGAGGATTGGTATCAACAATATTACATTTACAAAAAGGGTGCTTTTTTATAAAGTGATATTACTTGAACTGCTTTACATTGCCACCATTTATTTCAAGGATGGATTCCATCACTGAGATAATATTACTATATTAAAGCTGCATATCCATGTTGCAAGGCAGCATATCTGACAGACTTTCATAGTAAGCTGACAGGCACTTGGTTGGCAGGTGTTGCTGTATCTACTGTATCTACAGCCCCAAAAGTGAGAACTGTACATTCAAAATCTATAAAATTAGAGGTGTTAATCATTGAGGAGTTGCCCTATCCTTATTGAACCATTTAAACACATTTCAAGACTCATCACATTAAATCCCTGGAGTACCCCGATGTATCTTTAACAAACTTTCCTTCTGCTCTTTGCAGTTCTTTAATATTTTTTCTTGATGTGGTGAGTTCGATTATGTTTATGCTGCGAGAGTCCGCCTACGTCTAAAGCTATTTTTGTTTTTACCTGCATGTGGGAGCCATGAGGAATATTTTCATGATGTAAAATGAATGAGAGAGACTGGGATGCAATGCTACCCCAGGGTACTGTGTGGTGTCACTAATGTTTACTAAAATTGTTTTTATGCTGTACTTTTGCAGCATATCAGACCAATAACAATCACAACACACATTCATCTGAATTACATATTCTTTATTGCCAGAATTTACCAAACTTTACATACAAGGAAATTGTAACATTTTACAGTTTAACAAAAAATATGGCACATCAAGTGAGATAGCCTGCTTTAAAAGAAACTAAAAAGTAAAATAAATAATTACGTACTCGAGGGGACGTGTGTAGTTATACGGGGAACTCTGGCCACCCCAGTGTATAGAAATAAATAGCTGAGCGTAGGTCGGAGGCCCTTACTGACCGGCTTAGCGGCAGTAGGGGCACAGTGTAAGCAGCACTTTTTGTTTTGTAGTTTTATTACTGTGTTTTATTTTCCCTTTTCATTTCGCCTTTTGTTTTCATTATTATTTTGAGCACCTGTGAGTGCACCAGCTTTTAACTATTACTAGTATTGGTATTCCTGTGGTCCTGTGTACCATTGCCAGTACTCAGGCTACAGACAACAGTGCCCTCTGAAAGGAAAAAAAAAACATCTAAAATAATAAAACTGGGTACCAGCGCGGTGTTTTCAAATAAAACCTCTGTCTCCTGTGTGTGTCAGTGAATTGCCCACCACCCTTCCACACGTGGTGTCAGAAGTGGGAATTCACTGGCACTGCCCACACAAAGCAGTGCAAGAGCAAAGAGGTAGAATGGACCCGCAGTAATTCGCCGCTATGATGGACCTCCTGCGCCAAACCCTGACTGAGGTCGGGCAGGGGAGTGTAAAAGCTGCTGCGCCCGACCCAATGCTACAGTGGCCAACAAAAATGATAGGCAGAGGATCGGCCGGACGCATACCTGGAGGTGTTCGAGGCTATGGTGATCTCTGCCGGGAGAGCCCAAGAGCATTGGGCTAGCTACCTCCTGCCACAGCTGACAGGGGCAGGCGATGCTGGACTACCCCAAGCTGAAAGCTGCTATCCTCAACCGCTTGGGGGCGAATCTGGAGAGTTATCTCCGCAAATTCCGGGAGGAGAGCTTTGCTGAGGAGGAACACCCCAGGGCCATTGCGCACCGCTTGCAGGATTATGCCAGGGGATGGTTAACCTTTTGCAGTCCATTTTTTAAGTGCGTGTCAGGTGCGTCAGGTCCAATTTATTTTCACACGCGCAGTTAATTTTAGACGCGCTGTTTAAAAGTATTTTTTTTCACAGTCAAACGGGTTTAAAAGGCCAGGCATATCAACAAAGCACTCACTAGGCATCTCCAGCCCCGCCCCACCCTTTCGTTCACTATCGCTTTCACATATGCTAATAAATAAATAATAATAATAATAATAGTCGTACATACCGATCGATCATCTCCTGATCACTCCTTTTATCACCAAACTCCTCAATAATGCAATCCAAGTCATTATTTTATTACTATAACATCTCAAAAAAGCTCTGCAAATGTCCGTGATAGTCTCTGTGCGGTGATACAGTACCATTCAGCTTGTTTCCTTATGACCGCCCCTATGTAATGCCAGGGGCATGTATGACTATTCATGAGATACGCCTTTTTTTTTTTTTTTTTTTTTATCGGCTTGTCTCGGCTCCTGTCGCTCCCACTCGGCCATTGAATGGCTTTCTCAGCTTTTTCCGGAGAAAAAACGACTAGAAACCCGTTTTTTTCATTTTTTTGATGATGTCGGACAGGGTCCGACAATGGACCAGATAGGAATAATTGCAATGTCGGACCAGGTCCGACAATGGACCGCAAAGGGTTAAACCCGGGAGCAACCACCACTGCCTGGCTGATGGAGGTGATTGTAGTCGAGCGGTTCCTGCAGTGCTTGACTCCGGGGCTGTGCTTGTGGGTGCAACGACAGGCACCCGCCACCCTGGATCGGGCGATCCAATTGGCAGAGCAGTGCGAATGCCCGCTAAGCTGCATGGAAACAGCGCTACTCCTGCATCATCCCCTCTATTGGCCCCAGGGAGGGCGAAGGGACTGGGGGGGAGGGGTAGCTATGTCGTTGAATGGAGTGTGGTGATGGGAGCTGCCGGCCCGAGAACTGGGGCAGAGTGGGGTCACCCACGGGCTGCTGCGGTGTTGGACCGGGGTCTCGCGCAGCCACCATACCGTCGATTCCCTTTGATGGGTCCTGTGTCTCAACCTCTTGCTGAAGCTTCCTGGCGAGAAACCAGTTCACTGATGTGTGGAACAAGCTGGGAGATGAGCCACATCGACTGGGATTGCCCCGCTATGGGATGTGACCTCATCCAACCAGGTAAGACTGTTCCATTCCATCAGTCACTCCAGCAGACGGGTTTTGTGATTACTGTGTCAGTGGATGATACACAAACCCAGGCTCTCTTAGATTCAGGGTATAGTCAGTCCCTAATACAGGAGAGTTTAATCTCACCAGGGCATAAGCAAATAACGGGACTCGGGCATATTAAATGTATTCATGGGGATGTGCGCACTTATACTAAGATGTTTGTGAATTTAAAAATTGGTCAGCAGGTGATGTGAGTGCAGTTGGGTTTGTGTCCTCGATTGCCAGTGCCTGTAGTTCTGAGACGGGACTGCGAGCAGTTTAAAGATTGGTTGGCTGCTGTGACGGCCCCGTCCTCCCCATTGGCTAAGAAAGAGGAAGTAATTGGAGAGATCTTCCCCTTTTGTGACCTGGACTGCTATTGCCATCGATTTAGACCCCGCAAAACTAAACGGGAACGATGGGCCGCTAAGAATGAGGGCTGGCAATGCAGGGAGTCCGAGACGTTTCAGGTGCAGGCGACTGGTGAAGAGTATGGGGGGGAGGCCACGTAGCTAGCACAGGGGTCTGGCTCGGCTGCCTCTGCTCAGGACCGACCTGATCCCGAGCTGGAAGCCATGGGAGCTGATTTTTTAGCTCATTCCCGTGAATTCCGACTCGAGCAAGGGCGTGACGATGTGCTGGGCAGGCTTTTTGACCAAGCAGCTGTGGTTAATGGTCGGGTGGTCGAGCCCAGACACACCACCACATACCGAGACCTTTTGTACCGTGTTGAAAAATTACCCCAGTATCACCAGTTGCTCATTCCTCAGCCCTTTAAGGAGGATTTGTTGCAGCTTGATCACGCTATTCCCCTGTCTGGTAATTTGGGAAGGGACAAGACCAAAGTGAGGCTCGAGGATGGTGATGTCAGGCATTTTTGCAAACGGTGTGGGGAATGTCAGAAAGCTAGCCCTAGAGCAGTTCCATGATCTCCACTGGTGCCGTTGCCCCTAGTGGAAGCTCAGTTTGAGCGTATTGGAATAGATATAGTGGGACTGCTAGAAAGGAGTGCGGCAGGATACACACACCTATTGGTCATTTTGGATTATGCTACGCGTTATCCAGAGCCCATTCCCCTCCGATTTGTGTCTGCTAAGTCTGTTGCCAACGAGCTTGTGAAGGTTTTTTCCTGGGTGGGGATCCCCAAGGAAATACTGATCGACCAAGGTACTAACTTTATGTCCCAGTTAGTCCATGGAACATGTAAACTTTTGGGGATTAAGACCATTAGGACCTCGGTCTTTCACCCCCAGACTGATGGTCTTGTGGAGCGTTTTAATAAGACCCTCAAAAACATGTTGCGCAGATTTATTGACAGTGACTTGCGCTACTGGGACCAGATGATTCCTCCCCTTCTCTTTGTTATCAGAGAGGTACCTCAGGCTTCTACGGGATTTTCACCATTCGAGCTGCTGTATGGGCGGAGACCCTGGGGTGTGCTCGATCTGGTCAGAGAGATGTGGGAGGAGCAGCAGGACAATTTGACCAATACTGTCCGGTATGTGTTGGACCTGCGCAAACATCTTGAGTCTGTGGGAAAATGGGCACATGACAATTTGCAGCAGGCTCAGCACAGACAGGAGACTCAATATAACAAGGGGGCCCGGTTACGCACGTTTCAGCTGGGAGATAAGGTGCTTCTATTGTTACCCAGCTCTGAGTCCAAACTTCTGGCAAAGTAGCAAAGACCTTTTGAGGTTACACGCTGAATTGGGACAGTGGATTATGAAATCTCTTGAAGCCCTGGTTGCAACAGGAGGCTTTGTTAGTGGCGCAGGCAAATGACGTCACAGACCTGGGACCTGAGCTTTCTATGTTGGCGAAAAAAGGGGTCGGTACAGATTGCAGATAATATGACACCAACACAGAAATGTCAGGCTCGGGCGCTGGTGGCAGAGTTTCCTGATGTGTTTTCTCCTGTCCCAGGGCAGACTCGAGTAGCCCACCATCACATTGAAGTTGAGCCTTGGGCGCCAGTTCGCCAGAGGCCGTACCGCATACCTGAATGCAAATGGCAGGTAATAAAGGTGGAGATTGACAAGATGCTCAGACTGGGTGTAATAGTGCTCTGGACTCTTGACCGGAGGGTCGTGGGTTCAATCCCAGGTGGGGGACACTGCTGCTGTACCCTTGAGCAAGGTAATTTACTTAGTTTGCTCCAGTAAAAAACCAACTGTATAAATGGGTAATTGTATGTAAAAATAATGTGATATCTTGTAACAATTGTAAGTCGCCTTGGATAAGGGCGTCTGCTAAGAAATAAATAATAATAATAATAGGTGAGTTGCTGGAGCGTCTAGGCATGGCACATTTTATGACGACACTGAATTTAACAAAGAGGTACTGGCAGATACCCCTGACCCCGGAAACCAGAGAGAGGACGGCGTTTTCGACTCCCTTCGGTTTATACCAATTTAGGACCATGCCCTTTGGGTAGCACGGAGCACCAGCCACTTTCCAGTGGATGATGGATCGCATCTTGCAGTCCCATCAGCAGTACGCCGCTGCTTACATAGATGACGTGGTTATCCACAGTGAGGACTGGCTGAGTGATCTGTGTAAGGTAGTGGCGGTACTGCAATCCTTGCGGGAGGCTGGGCTCACTGCTAACCCAAAGAAATGTGCCATTGGGAAGAGTGAGTCGGAGTATTTGGGGTATCGAGTAGGGAGCGGCCAGATCAGACCGCTGATTCCTAAGGTAAAAGTCTTGGCTGACTGGCCGGTCCCTACGACCAAAACCCAGGTGCGCTCTTTCTTGGGACTAGCGGGCTACTATAGGAAGTTCATTCCGAGCTTCGCCACGCTCGCTACTCCCTTGACAGACCTCACCCGGAAGGCTGCCCCAAATACGGTTCAGTGGACGGAGCCGTGCCAGAGAGCCTTTCTCGGTTTGAAGCGAAGGCTGTGTAGCAAGCCAGTGCTATGCAGTCCTGATTTCAGTAGGAGGTTCACCCTGCAGATGGATGCGTCAGAGACAGGTCTCAGGGCAGTGTTGTCTCAGGAGGTGTGGGGAAGCGAGCACCCAGTCCTGTATATCAGCAGGAAGCTCCTTCCCCGCGAGAAAAACTATAGTACCATAGAGAAGGAGTGTCTCGCAGTAAAATGGGCAGTCGAGTCACTCTGGTACTACCTCCTGGGGCGACACTTCACCCTGATTACATGCCCCCTTAGAATGGCTTCACCGGATGAAAGATAACAACGCCAGAATCACGTGGTGGTACTTGGTCCTGCAGCCCTATGCCTTCAGGGTAGTCCACCGAGCAGGGAAACTGCATCAAAACACCGTTGCCGGTACTCAGGCCATGGACAACAGCGTCCTCTGCGGGCTAAAAGGAAAAATAAAACATCTTAAATAATGAAACTGGGCACTAGTGCGGTGTTTTCAAATAAAACCTGTCTCCTGTGTGTGTCAGTGAATTGCCCACCACCCTTCCTCAGCCTGTTACTAAAACCCCTTAATGTGAGTGTTTACTTAAACCACAGGGACCAATTCTTCACCATTGTAATACATTACAAACATGATTACACAATAAATCGAAGCAAAAACGCTTTAGTATACATGAATGAGTTCATTGTTTTCATTCATTTGAAATGACCAATTCAAATAGCTCTTTACTGGTGCAACCCACTTACGAAATAAGGATTGTGACAGAGATGACGAGTAGTCTGACGTCAGGGCAAAAACAGGAACACAAACGACAGAGAGAGGTGGAGTTTGGTGGAGCTGAGCGAATGCTTTCGCTCAGCATTTAATGAATAAACAGACAGAAAATAAAAGGTTGGAACACAAACACAAAAAACAGGACACGGCACTTGCGGCCAAAATAAACAGGTAAACAAAAACGAACAGACACTTAACAAATGGTGAATGGACAGACAAACGGTGAGTGAGCAAAACAAACGTTTCTTTCTTTCTTTCTTTCTTTCTTTCTTTCTTTCTTTCTTTCTTTCTTTCTTTCTCTCACTCCCGTTCTCCACTCACGAACACCCAACCACCAGTGAGTGAAAACATGCAGCTTTTATGCAGTTGTACCGAGACTCGATTGCTAGTCAATCATTCAATTGGAATCTCGGTACAACTGCACGTGAATTAATTAAAGTGCAATTCCCGTGCTCACATATTATTACTTTTTTACTTGCACGTGATGTGATGTGCCATCCCCGTGCCTAATACAAATATACAATTTACACACACGTGAAACACAGACCCGCTTATATCCCGTGTACCAATGCCTATACACCAACATTTACACAAAACACGTAACATATAACATACACAGGGGGGCACTTTGCCATATACCCCCTTGTGCAACGCACACATGGCCTCAATATTACCTCCCCCTCAGTCCCAAAGTCCCGGAAGAGGGGGCAAGTTGTTTCTGGGGTGGCCATGGTGGAATGTCTGGCACCCCCATTCTTCGTGGCTGGCAGCTCCCTCTTCCGGGCTTCAGCCACACTATCTCCCGTCGAAAAGAGCAGCTGGGGAGCTGGTCTCCTGACCTCCCCCCTTCTTCATGGCCGGCAGTTCCCCCTCCGTGGGGCTCCGCCACCCAATTTCCAGCAGCGAAACTGCTGCGGGGGAGCTGGTCTCTGACCTCCCCCCCTTCTTTGTGGCCGCCAGCTCCCCTCCGTGGGGCTCCGCCACCCGTGTTTCCTGCCACGGAAATGCGGCTGGGGAAGCTGGTCTCCTGACCTCCCCCTCTTTCTTTATGGCCGGCAGCTCCCCTCATGGAGCTCCGGCCACAGTGTAGCGACCGAGGCAAAGCAGAGGCCCCGGCGCCCCAGGCGACGCAGGACCCTCGGCGACCCCAGGCGAAGCAGGATCCCTGGCGACCCCAGGCGACACGGCAGCAGCAGCGGCCCCCTCGGGAGGAGACGGCAGCAGCAGCGCCCCTCGGGAGGCGACGGCAGCAGCAGCGACCCTCGGGAGGCGACGGCAGCAGCAGGACCCTCGGGAGGCGACGGCAGCAGCAGCGACCCTCGGGAGGCGACGGCAGCAGCAGCGACCCTCGGGAGGCGACGGCAGCAGCAGCGGACCCTCGGGAGGCGAACTTGGGAGGGGAGCCCCCGGCCATAGGGGCAGCAGCGGGAGCTCCACTTCTCCCTCACCCTGCACCCTGTGTGGAGCAAAAGGCAGCCCCAGGCGAGCGGAACAGGCAGCCCCAGGCGATGCAGAGCGGCTGGCAACCCCAGGCGATCTGACAGCGGCTGGCAACCCCAGGCGATGGCGGAGCGGTTGGCAACCCCAGGCGGCGGCTGGCAACCCCAGGCGATGCGGAGCGGCTGGCAACCCCAGGCGATGCCAGACAGACATCCTTGGGCGGCGTGGCGAGCATCCTTGGGCGGCGTGGCGGGCATCCTTGGGCGGCGAGGCGGGCATCCTTGGGCGGCGAGGCAGGCATCCTTGGGCGGCGGGCAGGAGTCAGGACAAACTGGGGTGCGGGTGTTGGCCCGCTTCTCCTCCTCTGCGGCCGGGCGGTTCTTCCCGTGCTTCCCTCAGCAGCCTATGCAAGGGCTGCTGAGGACCGCCAGCATCTAGTCCTGGTTTTTCTGGTGGAGGGAGAGGCAGCTCCTGCTCCTCTCCTCGTGACGGGGGGGAAGTAATACCAGCAGGCATTCATCCTCTGCTGGTTGGGGAAGTGTTACCAGCAGGCATTCATCCTCTGCTGGTGGGGAAGTGATACCAGCAGGCATTCCTCCTCTGCTGGTGGGGTTGGCGGAGGCAGAGGCAGCTCCTGCTGCTCTGCTCCTGCCGGTGGAGGTGGCGGGGCGTGTAGTCTCCTGCCGGTGAAGGTGGCGGGAGGCAGAGGCAGCTCCTGCTGCTCTGCTCCTGCCAGTGGAGGTGGGGAGCGCGTGTAGTCTCCCCTTGTTTCAGGGGACTGGTGCGCCCTCCCTCTCTTGCAGGGGGACTGGTGCGGCTCTGCCTCGGAGGGGAGACCAGCAGGCATTCACCCTCTGCTGGTGGACAGGGACCCAGCAGGCATTCACCCTCTGCTGGTGGACAGGGACCCAGCAGGCATTCACCCTCTGCTGGTGGAGACTGTGGACGCTCTACCTTCCTCTTCTTGGGCCGTGGGCGCACCAACTCCTCCCTCTTGGGATGTGGGACGACCCGACTCCTCCCTTTTGGGCTGTGGACGCACCGACTCCTCCCTCTTGGGCTGTGGGACGCACCGACTCCTCCCTCTTGGGCTGTGGGCCACTCACTCCTCCCACTCAGGCGTGGGGCGTTCGGGCTCCTCCCACTCAGGCGTGGGGCGTTCGGGCTCCTCCCACTCAGGCGTGGGGCGTTGGGGCGTGGGACGTTCGGGCTCCTCCCACTCAGGCTGGGGACACTCAGGCTCCTCCCACCCACTCAGGCTCCTCCCACTTGGGCTGGGGACACTCAGGCTCCTCCCACTTGGGCTGGGGACACTCAGGCTCCTCCCACTTGGGCTGGGGACACTCAGGCTCCTCCCACTTGGGCTGGGGACACTCAGGCTCCTCCCGCTTGGGCACTGGCGAGCTGGCATAGGGGCATCCCGACCAGTCGTGTCCCCCTTCCTCACACCGCCCGCACCAGCTCGGTGGCACCTCGGAGCAGTCCCTCCAGCGGTGATCCACCTTTCCGCACCAGGTGCACCAGGGGAACAGGTTCTCTGGCTCCTCTGGCCGCTGTTGCAGTTGTGGTTGGGGCGGTGGGAGCAGCAGTCTACCTCCCCCTGCTGGTGGTGGAGACTGAGGCGACCCCTGCTCCTCCCTCTCCGGATGGACAGGGCAGCGGGCCACGTGGTGCTCACCTCCGCAGATGGGGCACAGTTGGGGTAGCTGTCCATGGGGTACCAGGGGCAGTTGGTGCTGGAATGCCCAGGCTCAGCGCAGCAGTAACACCCGGCTGCTGTTCCTCCGGCCGGTGTTGTGGTTGCTGTTGCAGCTTTCCTTTCCCGTTCTCTTCCTTCTCCCTACCTTCCTCCCTTGAGCTGGTTTCTCCTCCTCTTGGAAAGGGCAGCCAACCACTGTGTGCCCGTATACTCCACAGGCAAGGCACCAGCCTTGGTCCTCCAACCTGCCGAGGAGATCCTCCAGCTCACTGCAGCCGTCTCTCCAGTTCCAGCCTTCCATTTTATTTTGTTGTTTGTTTTTTTTTGTTTTTTGTTTTTTTTTTAAACAACAAATTGCGGTTCCTGCTCTCGCCTGAGTCCTGGAGGCGCTGTTGATCCCTCTTCTGGACACCACGTGTCACAAAGACGGCCGGAGTGGGTGGTGTCAGACCAGAGCCAGGAAATAAATAAACAGAGAGATGTGGTTTGGTGAAGCTGGGCGCGTGATCGCGCTCAGCATTTAATAAACAGAACAGAAAATAAAAGGTTTTAAACACAAAAACACGGGACACGGCACTTGCGGCCAAAATAAACAGGTAAACAAAAACGAACAGACACTTAACAAACGGTGAATGGACAGACAAACGGTGAGTGAGCAAAACAAACGTTTCTTTCTTTCTTTCTTTCTTTCTTTCTTTCTTTCTTTCTTTCTCTCACTCCCGTTCTCCACTCACGAACACCCAACCACCAGTGAGTGAAAACATGCAGCTTTTATGCAGTTGTACCGAGACTCGATTGCTAGTCAATCATTCAATTGGAATCTCGGTACAACTGCACGTGAATTAATTAAAGTGCAATTCCCCGTGCTCACATATTATTACTTTTTACTTGCACGTGATGTGATGTGCCATCCCCGTGCCTAATACAAATATACAATTTACACACACGTGAAACACAGACCCGCTTATATCCCGTGTACCAATGCCTATACACCAACATTTACACACAACACGTAACATATAACATACACAGGGGGGGCACTTTGCCACAGGATGCAAGATCAATGGGTGACCCTTGTTCCTGTTGTCAATGGGCTACCCCTGTTCCTGGACTCGTTGCATGCCCTACCAGTGCAGGTCACAGAATCATGACCAGGTTAACTATCCCAGATGGTTTTCCTTCCTAATCCTGAAGGAGCACAAAAGCCCAATGCAGAAAAAAGTCCACAGCCAAGATTCCCAACTTGACTCCAGCAGAATTGGAACCACACTCACATGACCCCCTGCACTCCAAGCGGCAGTGCTTTTACTAGCGGGGCACTTGTGACCAGTTTAGAGCTATAATTATGGTTTATAATTAATATATCAAAGATATCCTTTTTTTTTACATGGGATTCAGCTGGTGACTTAATTTACTGGTAATTGAAACTGAAGTATTATATGTTATTCATTTATACCTGACTTGAATCTTTCCCACTGATGAGCCATTAACAGATTGTCAGGGTGGAGGGGGGTGGTTAAACATATCTATTATAGATCCTTTGCTGGGTACCAATAGTATCGTAACACATTGTTTGGAACCTTAATAGCCAACTAAATCAATGTAAAACAAATATTATCCTTCACAGTGCCATACTTCAAGTTGGAGTAAATCCAAAAATAATAATTTATTTCTCGGCTCCTCAGATATGTTCATCATTATGGGGGGTTAAATCCCCAGGACCAAAAAATTAACAAATTAGGTAAATTAATTTCACTTATACAGGAGGTTTTTATTTTATCTTTAAGAGCAAGCCTTCTTTTTGTGGGAATGACACCGTTTTTGTTTGTAATTTCAACATATTTTCATGTCCCACCAGAAATAAAATAAAGTAACATAATCTATTTATTTTTAATACTTAAAACATTTCTGTGATGTCACCCTTTGATCTTTTAATTCACTAATTATATGAATCTGCTAACTAAAAGTGGCTGTGTGGCCTTGAGAGAAGGGAAGTGTGGGGCAGATATATTGTTGATTAACAAATTCAGTTTATGCTACAAATCCACAGAAAACTGCTGATTAGTCAATGAAACCACAGTCAGAACAATTCAACAGAAAAGCAAATAGTATTTTATTATGCAACAATCATAATCATTTCAACAATTAGTTAATTATAGTATAGCATATTTAATATGTAACACTTAGAAAAAGGCTTGCAAATTTCAGCTTAGCATTTAATATTGTTAAAGAAAAGTAATACAATTATATATTATCATAATGCAAACAAAAAAAGTTTCAGAATTAAAAGTTAACTCCCACATAAACACTCCTTTTTCTAATTTGTATTTCACATTTCTTCTAGACAGATTCAGGAATAAAGGCAATGTCATCATCTCTTAGTACATCTCCATCAATTACGTGGACATCAGTTGTAAACTCTTACATTTCTTTTGTTTAATCATTGTTCAAATGAATTTACAGCCCGCTTACATTTTGCTTACTTCTCGAAAACCAATCGCTGGCAATGATATTTAGGTCTTCATGTTTTAGGTTTAGATCAATAACTTTACTTTCTGTTGCTGTTTTATATTCATTTGTTTCTTGCATTTTATTTTTATAAAGCCACAGTCATATTCAAAATCTACAACATCGTCCTCACTACCATCTTCACATATAACAGACAATTTAGTCTGTGTAAGTGGGATTTCAAACTCAAACTTCTGATGACAACATTCCACAATGTGAGAGACAAACGTTTTAACTGTTTGAAGCGTAAGAAAAGAACAAAAAACTAATCCAATTACAAAATTAACAATCGATTGAATCTCAATATCAAACAACTATCAATTCCGAGACATGTTTTATGTGGCATAAACAACTCAAAGAAAGAATATGTGTATAACTGTTATGTGTACAAAGAGAAAAATATTAATGAACGACAACACACATCTGATATTTGAATTGTGCATAATGTAAAATGTAACATGTATCACCATTTGATAGAAAATGGATGGGGTAAAAGCAATCTCACATGGTCTTCACCAGTGTTTAGTGCTCCTCTGGTGATTATATGGTTATCCCCTGTAACACATGCTAAGCCCATTGAAAACAAAAGTCATCATTCGCACTAACTAACAGAAGTGGAATGAGTGTGTCTATAGATTAAAATATGTAAAATACCAGTGGGTCCTATTTTAATTGTTTAAATAACAGTCATATTTAGATCCAGCATTGTGTACATCAACTGAATATTAATTGTTATTCAAATTACAGATACTTGCTTATAATTGTTACTTGACACACCCCTTCCTGCATTTTTGCCTTAGTTTCATGCATAATGTACCACTAAGAAGATATAATGGGTCCTTTTCACAAACCTTCAACTCACAAACTATTTAAAGCCTTTTTATTAAATGTGATATTTATATTGCTGGCTTCTTGCTGTCTGTGTAAGTGGTATGTCAGCACATCCCCAATGTGTATCCCTAATTAAATGCCTGCTCATTCTTTTTACCTCATATCCAAAGTTCTACAATTCAAATTGCTTAATTTTTTTATTTTACTGAGATAATCACATGTGTGGTCCCATGGGGCAGCAGTTACACAATCACACGTTATTACATTACATAACATATAAATTACAATACAAATAAAACCCACAAAAATAAATAACACAAATATCATAATATTAATCAATATTTAAGCAACAGCATCAGCATTTAACAATCATGTTAGCCACTTAACAGTTTGTTTCTGTTATTCTGAGAACCATTTCATTTAATGGCATGGCATAGGGCATAGAGCCGACCTCAATTGCACAAGTACCTTTTTTTGTAATCTGCATTTACATAATATGTGCAACATTTGCATAATATGTACAGTTTCATAATAGACTGAGTAGGAACTGTGGACCTTTAATTGTATCTGTAAAACATTGCTACTGTATTCAAAATGTTCATTTGTATTCAGTCTATTATCATCCACTTCAGCTGACCATGCCTAAAAAGTTTGTATTTTTGTATTTTTAAAATGTAAATATCAAGTAATCTTACACAACCTTTTTTGAACAATGACAGTCAATTGCAACGAACTTCAGAATATAATCCTTAGTTCTGTACCAAGTTGAGTACTACTGTAGCTATCCCCAGCACAATATCTTAGTACCAATTGAAATGAAAATACACAGTGAATGAAGTTTGGAATCAGCTGATCCCCAAATTTAGTACAGACATCAGGATTAATCTGATCATTTCTACTTTCTGTATGGACAATGGCAATGGCGGGGCTGTGACAGGAGAGTAAGAGGAGTGCTGCATCCTTGTATTGCATATTTCAACTATAATTTTGAAGCTCTATTATTTTAGGCATTTTCTTACATTTTTCTTCATTCTATATTTGGGTATAATTATATTACAGTAGTATACTTCATGTGAAAATTAATTTTACAGTATGTTTTCAAATAAAACATATTTTAAAAGATGATACTAAGTTACCCTTCTAAACTTCTAACACTCAAAGTTAAGATTCAGTAACTGAAGTTGAAACGAATAATTAACAAAAAATTACAGAAAAAAGTTTTTTGCTAATTTAAGTGTTGATAAAAAATGAGCCACTCATATTATGCCATACACAGCACTGCAAATTAATTTCTAATGCATTACTTATCACAATACAAGTTACAGATACTGCGCACATATCAATCAACTGTACCGCTTGGGTCAACTCTAGTCTAGCCAGTGCTTCATTTGTGCCTGCATCTCTTAAGTTATGAAAGTTAAAAATCTCATACTATGTTTTGCTCACAGATTCATGCTTTCTGGGAATTTAGCATTTTAAGTCAGGCATTATACACTGCACTGACATTTTCTTAAAATTCTCAACAGTGTTTCCATTCTGCAAGGCTAAAAAACAAACATGATGTCTCTGAAATTACTATCATATTTTTCTTTCTTCTTTGTCATGTGGTTGCTTTTAATGTATTTTTCTGCACATACTATGATGTGGAATACATGATTGTAAACTTGTATCACTATTACAGTACTCTTTCAAATAAACTTGTTATGATTTTGAATGAGCGGTTCTTAAGAATGGCATTATTGTCACTGCTTGCGTCCCGGCAACTAGTATTTATAATTAAATATTCTCCGTCTTGTTAAATGCCGTCTACTCCCTCGCCTTCCTCTCCCTCCCTGCTTCAAATCACCCAATCACAGCAACCGTAACCTCTCAGTTTGTATCCAATCACAGCAGTCTCTCAGTTGAAACTACGCCCTTGTCACGACCCCAGCTTGACTGGGGCGTGTCTCTTCAGGAATACCATCGGGAAAAAAAATGACACGCCCGTCCAACCTTTTCTGTACAAATTAAACGCTGAGTTTAGCACTAACACTTTTTCTTTGGTTTCATTTAAAATTTACAATCTGTAACCACTTTCCTTTAGTTACTGGTAGGTATGTATTTTTTAATGTTGCTCCCTAAACAAAAAAATAATAATTAATCAGTTTACAATATTTATATCTGAAGTATAATTAGAGATGAAGATTTTTGTTTTTAATAGTTTATGAAGCAGTTGTCTTGTATGTCAGTTTTTGTAATGCTTGGTCACACGTATGGAGCCCTGGTTATAATATGTTGTGATGTGTATACATAAATCAAAATGTTTTGGTGCGTTCCTGGAAAAGCTTGACTGTATGTTGGATATACAGTAATGTGTTAATTAAAACAGTTAGGATCCTATCTAACAAGGGAAACATTCGCCCCTTTTTTTAAATAATACTGTAAAGCAATTTTAACATTATACTGTATATCATGCAAAAAACAACTCAGAACAATAGTTTAACTACTCTTGCTTTATTATGTTTAAACTGTTTTATTCCCTGAAGTTCACGGGGCGGGAGCCAGGGCTGCGAGAGGAAGGGAGTGTTTTTTTGCAACTGAGGATTGGAGGCTCGGCGTCTAGACAAGGGAGAGAGAAAAGGACGGGCCGGACTCCAACCGAGAGAGCCTTCCCTATGGAGTCGAGGCTAGCCCTAATGGCCTCGAAGAGTTGTTATAGGCTCGGCCTCGCGACTGGGTCGACCCTCAGAGGACGGAATGGCTCATACGAAGCCTTGACGTAAGGAAGAAAAGAGAATCTGAAAGAACACAAATAATTGTTAGTTATAGGACTTGAGCACTAAGAGTAAGAGGTCCATCTCCCAGGAGGGTAAAGAAGGAAGTAGGACAGAGCCTTCTTTCTTGAGGCAAGATATAGCACTGAACCCGCACCTGTGAAGACAAACAAAGACTGTGTGCCAATGTAAAACATAAAAGCAAGAAGAGACAAACAAAGACAAACAAAATAACTAAAAATAGATGGTTAGTGGAACAAGCTATGTGTCAGCCATCCGCTCGATGGAGAGGAAAAAAAAAAAAACTCTATTAGGGGAAAACCTCTGGTGGCCCTGGCAGAGAGGGCACCCCCACTCCGGGCATACTAGCTATAGACTGGTGAGCTGCAGTGATATCAGATGGCAACGATCAGATGTAGGAGTTGACTGCTGAAGAGGACCAATGCCCCATGGTCTTGATCAGGTGATGGCTGATTCAGGCTCTGGCTGCTGAAGAGGCTGCGCCAATCCTGAAGGAGTGTGTGGTGTAGAATATTGGAGAAAGACCTGCTCTGGTGACAAGTGGAGAAGTGGGAAGAGAACCAGTGTCTGGTAATGATGCTTTTGGAGCAATTATAGGAAGTCTGGAAGGAGATGTCAGGGTGGGGGGGGGGTTCTTGGTGATTCCTCAGTGTTAGATGTACTGCTGGCATGACTGCATTATTGTAGATGCTTGGAAGATGGCGAGCTTGGATGATGAAAATTGTGGGGAAAGTGATATCCAAACAATTAAAGATGAGCTGCTGGAACTTCATTTGTTGATTGTTCCAGTGTTGCAGCAAGGTGTACCACATTCTGATGTCTAGAGAGACCATCCTATGTTAGTTAATACAGGATTGATCAGCGGTTTGCTACTATCATGTCTGTTTGGAATGGAAAAGGTTTCACAACTCCAGTCATTCTCCTAATAGTGGAACTCCTTAACTCATAATCAAGACAGATTTCCAGTCCTCACCATGTATTAATGTTTGTAGTTTTTGAGAGGATGAGCGGACATATTAGATGGAGATTAGCGTTAGCCTTGACTGCGGAAATGGCTGCCACGATCCGAGTATTGGAGGAAAGCTGGAGCGTTGGAAGCTCTGGAGGAGGGTTTCTTGCTTCTGAAAAATATTTTACGTGAGAATCCAGGTTTTTGCAGTTGAGGTGAGAGCAAGAAGGCACGATAAGAATGTTCAGCCTTGGGAATAATGCGAATTGCGAAATTGAAGTGGCTGAGGGGAGATAACGGGTTGCGTTTTGAGATTGATTTTGATACTTGGAAGTTGTTAATGAGCTGACGAATGCGTTCCAGGACTGTCGAGTGGGAGGCTGGCTTCGGATTTGACAGTGTCCTGGGTGATTCCGAGGAATTCTAGTTGGGCCGATGGTTTATCTTGAGAGTGGGACACCTACTGAAGAAAACAGAGATCGCAGATTGAAGATTGCTTGAGCGGGGGAATGTAAGGAGAAAGTTGTCTTCCCTGCAGATCCTGAACAGGTGGTGGAAGGAGGGATGAATAGGCATGATTTAAAAGCATCTAAAATATCCGCTTTTGCAAGCTAGGTGCCGTGGCCTGCTGCTTTGATGGATTTAATAGCATCGGAAGCTGTAATGTAACAAAGGGAGAATTGATCGTGGGGAATTAGGGCGTTGAGACTGGGGTGGAACTGCCTCTCGGGTGAAAAGATCAATTATTAGGCACTTTTCCTGATTTCTTGCAGGTTGCTATTCCAATGGGGCTAATCCTTGAAGACAGGGAACGAAGCTGGGAAGGGGCCGGCCGTGAATTCTTTGTCCAGGTGGGTGCACAGCGTATGTGTATCTGTGACTGAGGGGTGGTGCAAAGCGTATGTGTGTCTGTGACCGTGGGGCGGTGCAGACCGTATGTGTGTCTTGACTTCAGATCAACGGGGAGAGGGCGTGACGTCGGATGGCAGCTGCTGATTGGGAGCCTGAAGCAGATGCTGTAACCAGGTTGTACTCTGCAATGCTGATAGATGGAGGTGGGCCGGAGCTACCTGGGCTGGGGTGAGCAATGGAGCCGCTGAAACAGAAGATGCAATGAAGGAGGGGGCGGATATTGGCATGAGAGGCTGAAGGAGGAACTGCAATGGTGCTGGAGCGATTGTCTAAGCCATCTAAATGAGTGTTTATTGTTGACAAGGCATTGCTGGTGGTGCTGAGCAAGCAGGGGCGGTGAGTGAAATTTGGCTTTGCCGGGGTAAAACAGAAATTATAAAAATATCTTTAGTTCAGTAGCAGTGAAAACTGGAAGCGTACAGGATGGGAAAGTCCAGTAAAATAGCAGTGTGAAGCCTGTTTCCAAAAATGAAACTTGACAGAAACAACAACTCAGCCATTTCTTAGTACTTGCAAGCAGTCTAAATCAGAATTGTACTTGAAAATGTTCCCTTTCAGAAAAATAAAATGAAATGAACCATATGTGGTCGCTAGACTTGATTTCTGACTACAGGCGTTTGCTGTGGACCATTGAGGACGGCTGATGTCCGGTTGTACGTGGGTCAGCTGTGGAGATCAGAAGTTCTGAACCCGAAGACGGCGGCCATGATTGAAGTGGCGAATACTGGGCTTGAAGTAATGGAGAGTGCTGCAGTGTTGGAAGCAACCCGTTTGTCCATATCTTTAAGCCGTGTATTAATTGAAGCAATGGGGTGAATGAAGGACTTCATGTCCCCGAAAATGTTGTTATGAAGCTGAAGGATGGGATCTGTTCGGCTGCGCTGTGCTGGAGAGGAGGGGCTGCTGCAGCCTGTCCTGGGACTGTGGGCGAGCACGTTTGCGGAAGCGCGCTTGCGAGAAGGAGGCAACATGGGTGTAGCAGATATACAGATACAATTATTACTGATCAACGCCATATGCTCGCTTCTAACCGGGATGTTGACATTGTTGTCGTGCAGGGTTTTTAAGAGTTTGGCGAGTGGCCAATCCTCATAAAATAGCTGCTCCGGAGGCTGAGCCTGCTGGCGGGGGCATTTTCATCTCTGTAGTGCCGGGGCAGCAGGTCTGGTTGCTGGGTAGAGGTCTGCATTAGAAGTAGACGGTACTGAGCTTCAATTGGATAAATGAATGCAATATTTTGAGGAGATCTGGCATGGAGGGAGAACAGGTCGCAGCATATGCAAAAAAGCAAAACACAAGAGAAAGAGCTGAGCTGAACTGGGTTTAAATAAGGAGTCAATGATGATAGACAGGTGAAACTAGTCCATAATGATAGGCAGGTGAAATTAGGAAGGGGCGAAGCCCTGGCTCACGCCCCCTGAACTCCACTAAAGTTAACATAAAAAGGAAGGCACACTTTGGTCGTTGATGTTTTGTAAAATATCTGTGACAGAACATGTACCCAAGTAATTACTGTATATGTAGAACCAATTGTGTCTTTTATTGTTGTGTGTGATATGCATGGTAATATTTAGTTGGTTTCCTTAGATCGACCATTAGCTACCTGTGTTCTCTTATTGGAAACAAGTTTACACCAAATTTAAAGGTCCATCTTGGAGAGGCTGCTGCCGTGCAGATGTGAGATGGGGTTATTTGAACACAACCAAAAAAACAACTACTTTACAATGGCATAGCATAACATCATAACTAAGTAATAATTAACATTCTAGATGCATTTAACAGGATGTAATGTTCATTTCAGGTTTTTTAAATCAAGTAAAGTTTAAGGGCAAATCAAGATACATTTTTTTGTATCACCTTTCTTAGAACTTCTTATACAATGAGATGCACAAAAAAGCTTTACAGTAAATGTTGGTTTCATTTGGGTATCCACTATCATTTTTACTGAATCACCATTTCCTTAACTGCTATTTATTTACAGCGCTGTGTAAAAAAAACAAATATGTAAATTACATTTTAAACAACCACACATAGAGAAGATAATGACATTATCATTATAAACCTGTTTTACAAACTGTGTATACTGTACTTAATTAAACATCAACATTATCATGACAAATACAAGGCACCCACCTACTATGATATAGGTATATCCTGGCCACAAAAATAGTGGGCATGATTTAAAATGGATGGAAATAATCATATTGTGGTAAATAAGTGCATATATATTTGAATAACATTTAAAATATGTTACAATATAATCATGTCATGTCATTTAAAATTGCAAGAGACATACTTGACCTACTCCCAAGTTTAAAGTTCGGTCTACCCTTGTTATACTGCCCCGGTTATTTCACTCTATTATTCCACAAGCTATTCATTTGGAACCGATGTGCAGCAATATAACACGCATAATTTGCATTTGTTATACCACCCACTCTAGCGGTTCACCATCTGTCAAAGCACCAAGCCAAGCACATGTACATTAATGCATTGTAGTCTTACTCACTTTAGTACAAGACACTCATAACTACTTATTCTTTGAGATATGATCCTCTATGTTATTTACTTTACACAACACAATAGTGTCATTTTTGTACTAAAAATGTAATATTCTGATCGCACACTATATTGCCATTCTGTCCTGTACTTGGCTGTATAATTAGGGATGACTGTATTCTTAGGTCAATGGTTAAGTCTATTTCACATCCTTCTTCTGATATACTGTACATTTAGTTATAGTTTATAGTTTGGTGTTACTTTAGGGCACATTGCAGGCTACAGACTATAATACTCACAAAAGGTTTCAAGACCTGCATCTTCAGTTCTATTTATTATTGTTTTTCTTATCCATTACCTCAGTGGAGCTGTTAAGAGCTGTCATCTCAGCTCTTATACAGTGTGCCATTGTCGAGTTAGCGAGTTAGAAAAATGGGTAGTTATACATAAAATAAACAGCTTTTTAGACAATGTTGAAATCTGAAAACATTTTAACAAGGAAACATTTGAATAGTGAGAAATAGAGTATATATATTTTACATGTACAAGATTATAAAGTGAAAATGTAGTGTGCAGAGTTTAAGAACTTATTCAAATTTTTGTTGAAATATTTACATTGCGGCCTGCATTAGGATACAAACCTGTACAATTAAAAGACTTAAGACATTCTTATATACAGTATGTATACCCTTGAATACAAAGCAGGTTTTCATTTTCAAGCATGATCTTTCAGTGCA
This sequence comes from Huso huso, assembly GCA_036884735.1. Taxonomy (NCBI): domain Eukaryota; kingdom Metazoa; phylum Chordata; class Actinopteri; order Acipenseriformes; family Acipenseridae; genus Huso; species Huso huso. Next base: position 44,162,447 of record CM072667.1, on the reverse strand, counting down.
CATAAATCTTACAGGCAGACTGCAGCTACAGTGGTTGTGCTATGCCTTTTATAACAGTAAAAGATTGTCTTGTGCACACTTTTCTTCCTGTGTTCCCCTTCTAAAATTTGACAGCAGTTTACCATGATAAAAGCATAAGAAGGAGTGAAAGAATGGTAAAGTAAAGGCACACATGGTACAATCGTAGCTTCTGTAAGTATTGTTAAGCATAGTAAAACCATGGTTAACCACTATAAAGCACACAAAGAGTATGGTAAACTATTAAATTGCTGTGCACATCTGTCATGGTAAACTTTAATTAAAAAAAAAGTTAGTATTACTGCACATACAGTCTTAGCATAAACATTAGATAAATTACAAAGGGAGTTGGTTTAAACAAAAACCTGGACTGATAGGGGACAAAACTACCATGTATATAGAACACATGCTGTAATTAGTTTCAAAGCATAACTTTTTTTTTAAAAGCTTAACTGTTCAAAAGGTTATGGAAAGGTTATGGATTACAGCCATAAGCCAAGCAGTTGTACCTATTTATACCCCGTGGAGATTTTTAAACAAAGGAGAATTTATTACATGTAGCACTGAGACACTCTGCATTTCCATTAAAACTCCTATATGCTATTAATTCTCAGCTACCAATCTAGTTAATACAATTTTAATTAATTTAACAATGTACATTTGGGATAACATAAAGCCAAAAAATGGCTACATGACATTTAACATCATGGTAACAAATATTAACTTAAAGGTAGCCTATGTTTGAAAAATATTGAAATTAAAATGATATGTTAATGGTTAAAATGCAAATAATGTATTTCTGTCCCTTAAAGAAGAATGGGAGAGGTTGAGAGGTCAGAGCTGCAGCAGTGAACACCGTGCTAGAAGCATGGCACTGAAAGGGGATAAACAAAGCTAACTGAAGTGAAATAAACCTCTCTCTTCTAATCAAATGTTTTAAGGTATGTAGTTTGCTGAAAGAATCTGAACAGTGGAGAAAGGAAAAGGGGATATCTGCATTTAAAGAAAACTTGCAAAATAGACTGCTCGGTAAGTAAACAAATCTGATGATTAAATGCACTTTTTTTTTTTTTTAGCTTTATAAAGTTAATTTCCTGTTATAGGGTAACTGAAACAGACCTGGCACTGTTCTATATTTTCTCCTGTTGCCAACAAGTCACCTTTAGAGTACAAATGTCTGACAAACTAACATCTTCGTGCTTCAATGCCACTAAAAAAGGAAGTGTTCCATTCCTCCATACTAATGCGCAAAATGATAGAAAGCCACCTAACATTGCTTGTACTGTGTATTCAGCCAATCGCCTCTCTACAACATCTGTCTCTCAATTACTTCACAATCAAGAATGAACCAATTATACTATCAACAATTGAGAAACATACTTAAAATACTAAAAAAAACCTACATTTACTCAGTAAAACTATCATAACATAAAAGCTAATTAAATGTGACATTAAAAATCTCCATGGGGCATACATTTGTAAAACCCCTTAATCTCGGAGGATGCATTATTTAGACTCGGTTGATGCCCCAGATTAACAAGACAGGAGATCTAACTAATGCATCCTCATTGAAACAGGGGTTTTAGCAATATATAATGGTTATATTATGTACAACTGTTTAATTGTCAAAGCCCTGTTGTGACTTGAGTGACTTCTGAATTCATGTCATCACTGGCATGGAAATGTGAGGGCAGGGATGACATCTCTACAGCTAGTCATACCTGATGGTTAGTCCTATCCACAGTCTGTGCACTGGAGTTGTGGTCTCGGTTTAGGTTTCGGGTTCGGATGGAGTTCTGCTGCTCTATCATTGAGGAAGTAGGGATACAGAACTCTTGGAAACACCTCTTGAAGTTCTTGTCAAGAAAAGCATAAAGGACAGGGTTGAGGCAGCTGTTGGTGTAACCCAGAGCAATACAGATGTGCCAGGCTACTGACTGGAACAAGGAGTTTGGGACAGTGACTAAAGCTTGGATAATGACGTAGATGTGGATCGGAGTCCAGCAAACAATAAACACGGCCACGACAACCAGGACCATTCTAGTGATTCTCCTGAGGTTCCTGTCTTTCTCCTTGGAGCCAGACAGCATGCGTACACTTTTTAAACGAAGAATCATGAGCCCATAGCAGACGGTTATGATGAGGACAGGCATGATGAAAGCAAAGATGAAGACGCAGATCTTCAGCAGGTTTTCCCAGTACCAGGAAGGGTGGGGGAATTTCAGTATGCAGTCTGTAACACCTGCAACTAAAAATTGCAGCAGCCGATGAATATACAATACATTAAAAAACTATGCCACCTGGACCAACCTCAACCATAGGTATTTATGTATATTTTGTTGAAATTAACTAGCATCTTCGCTGTATAAAGGGCAGCTTTAGTCCAGCACAGACAACATTCTGAAACTGGAGCATAATAGTATAATGATCATTTCTTAAGTTATCAAGAGAAATGCTCCAGTAGGTTCAACATTTTAATCACTGTAAATAACGAATGCTATTCACATAGAGACTTTATAACCAGTCACCATATACATTGTAAAGTGCAACAATTATAGGATCACATTTGTTTTAACATGCACACAGAAGGAGGTTATACAAGGTTATAAGAAATTCAACTTCTGTCATGAACCAACCAACTGTTTGCATTAATGATTTATATGCTTTGGTCCCAATGATTTATGTGTTTATTTTGTTAGCTATAACCACTTTAAAGAGGAAGTAGTTTTTTTTTTTTGTCACAATGGGTTCAAGTCAATAAATAATAAGTAAATAGAAACCTAACACTCTTATCTTTAGTAGTAAATTATCTTAGTTACAAATATTATTCTCCATAGACAGTTTATGTCACCAAATGAATGATTCATAGTGCTTCAAATAGCATCTACAATCTTTACAACAGCAATAGCTGTCATGAACTTAAACCAGACTGTGCAAAATCTAAACAATGCGTTACTGTTCATTTGCAATTAATTATAACATTTTCGGAAGGAATGAGAGATTGTAAATGTTAGATTATATTAATAACTGTTAGGCCATCTGATTTTATTAACTCTCCCAGCTACACTAGCCACCACAATATATATATATTTTTGTTTAAACACGCAAGAGTTTCTCAGCATGGGCATTTTCAACTAGATTTTTACTGTTCACATATACAGTAGTAGTGAAACATTGTGAGTGGCTTTAATATGGTATTTACAACCATAAAAATGTCTGTCAGTCTGTCTGAATCAGATTAACACTTTTGTGCACAGAATAAGCTGTAGAAAAGGAAAGACTGAGATACTAACCAGCTCCCCTTTATCTTTCACCAAAATGTGAAGAAAACCTGTTTTTAGAGCTATGACACTAATGGGATTTTGGACCAAAGCCAGGCAAGTTCATTAAGCAAATTTCCCAAGGCTCGAGGACAAGAACATTGTAAGAAAACGTTACGGCTAATTCATGTTTTTAAATTTAAACTACGTTTTTTGTTAGTTACATTGTTCTTGCCTCATACAGTAAAATGTTCAACAAGATACAAGCAATGTTTATAAAGTAACAGTGGTACATATGCTGTAAAGTAATTAGGATTTTCAGGAGAAAAAAACATAAGAGGATATTGCTGTCTAATCATAGGTCTTGAATTGAATACAACCTTTACCCCAAACCACTTATATGTTAAATTAAAATGATACTAATATTAAATTCAATAATATATTTTTAAACCACATTAATTCTCTGAAGTACTTTGTGGATACATGGAATAAATTCATATAAAAAGTACTTGCCATTGCTGTCATTTGTTGTTGTCGCCATTATCATCACAGGCAGTCCAATTGCAGAAGATAAAATCCAGCTGCACACATTAATAATTTTTGCATTTCTTGGGGTGCGGAAATCAAGTGCTTTGACTGGGTGGCATACAGCAATATATCGATCGACACTCATGATGGTCAAGGTAAAGATGCTTGTGAACATGTTGTAGTAGTCAATAGACATTACAATCTTGCACAACACGGCACCGAAAGGCCATGTTCCCATCAGGTAGTTAACACTCTGGAAAGGTAAAGTACTAGTGGCTAAAGCATCAGCCAAAGCCAAATTTAAAATATAGATGTTGGTTGCTGTTTTCATTTTAGTGTACCTGAAAAAAGAAAAAAGAGTGATCAAAATTCAATCTGATCCCTGGTACATGCCATATGACAGTGTTCCGCCAAATATGAACTCTGATCTCCCTGAGTTACATATATTTACTGTGATTCCATTGCTTTGTCAAATTAAGACATAATATACTATGTTTTTTCCAATTATTTTTGTCTGTGAAAAAGATTCCAGAGTCCCAGTTCAAATCATGTTGAAATAAACAAGCTTTCGATTCAATACCAGTGGCAGCTGGAAACAATTTGATTGAAAAAAACAAAAATACACAAATGAGAGTTATCTCACGGTAGATACACTTCACGTTAGGGTTAAGGTTATACTCTTTATTATTTTGTCATTTTAAGGCCATGTTAATTTGGAATGTTTTGTTTGTTTCAGAATATATTAATAAGATTAAAATATATATGTTCGTGTTTGTACCCTTGAAAGAGTTTTCTCCCTCATCAGTAGATGCCTGTTTTTTTCATTTGCAACAGACTAAAACATTATCTAGTATTAGAAACTGGTAAATACATTTTTTTTTACCTATCAAATTACATTTTAGTGACAAGTATAGGACATGTGAAAAGAAAGCAGTACATTTGTATAGGATTTGTCTCTATTTTATGCTTCAAAGCTGTAAATTAAAGCGGTAGATCAATATCTAAGAGTGCAACGAACCACTTGTGACCTATTGCTACTAACACACAATCAATATCCCAAGACACTGACAGCAAGTCTATAATCCTGAAAATCTTTGGTTCAGTTGAAAGGAATGTAATGCAATGAAAAGCTATTCCTTCTGATGTGGATAGTCGGTGGCGCACCTGGGGGGAGGGGCAGGGGGGCGGGGGGCTAGGCAAGTCCATCTGAAACGTAACTGAAAAAAAAATAATAAATAAAATACCCTTACTCAGTTTTACAGACATACGTGTTATACAAAATGAACAAGTAAAATAAATAAATAAATAAATAAATAAATAAATAAATAAATACAGTTGTTCGATCAGGGACGGGGGTGTTTTTTAAACTAGATAAGTCAGCTATTGAAAAGAAGCGTTACACTTTTCACGAGGTTTAAACAGCAAAACTGGGACAGTTTGAAGGATAATTTAGCAAAAAAAACATTACGTTAAATAAAATATACGAACAACACATGTTTGGATTGTGTCGTAATTAAGAGACACTAATGAATTAGTGGTGTTGTGGTAAATTACAAAGTGGGTAAACTCCCTTGTTTGGTGGAGTTGAACAGGTACATTGAACAGATACATTCAGGGTTCATAGATACAAATTTCAAGGACAATTCTGACAATTTCAAACACCTAATTTAAGGAGTTTGACATAATTTTCAATGTTGATAACTAATAACCAATTGTAAAAATAAAGCTTTTGCATTATTTTATTTAACAGTATAATAACAAAAATCTAAATTATACTCACTTTGAATGTAGATAAGTTCTGGACCAGTAAACTTTCTTATTCGATAACACTGAGTCAGTTTTGGCACCTACAGGTGAGTGTTTAATTCTAAAAGCAGCACAACAATTCAGTGTTTTAATCAATGTCAGAAGCAATTGTCCAAGAATTTTGTGTCTCAATCATAGGCGCCTACAGCTATAATTCCCACATGTAGTTTATTAAAGGAAAGTGTTAAACAAACAAATAAAAGCAAGTACTGTTCTTTTGAAGCCAAATATTCCCTAATTAAGGCAGTTCAAAATATTTGCCATGTCAGAAGCACTGGTTTACTATATTAAAGCAAATGCATAGATTTTATTTATTTTTTTGCTGAATAAAACAAACAATTTCAACAGTATATATTTAACAGTATAAACTGGAAGGATCAGTCAAGTGTTGTTTAATAATAATACAATTATTTAAAACAATGTAACTGCTAGTCATCTCTTGCTAAAATATTGTAGCGTGCACGGGGGAAGGCAGCAGTAGGGCTGGTAGGTGACGTAATCACACACAGAGACATAAGCCCGATATACGCCCTTGCAAAGGAGCCGCTCTTTGTACAGCGGTATCGGGCGCTATGCTTCAGTCTTGAGAGGGTCCCGGTTCGCGCCCGCCCTCCGCCTGTGTGTGGATTTCCTCGCCCTGTGTGATGCGCCTGCCTGCGGGAACCGAGAACGCTACATTGGTGTCAGAAGTGGACGCAGGTACCCCAGCATGCACTTGTCGGACTGTAGCCTGGTTAGCAAGTCCGGGGCGGACTTGAGGCTGGCAGGGGAGAGTGTAGCGTGCACGGGGGAAGGCAGCAGTAGGGCTGGTAGGTGACGTAATCACACACAGAGACATAAGCCCGATATACGCTCCTTGCAAAGGAGCCGGCTCTTTTGTACAGCGGTATCGGGCGCTATGCTTCAGTCGAGAGGTCCCGGTTCGCGCCCGCCTCCGCCTGTGTGTGGATTTCCTCGCCCTGTGTGATGCGCCTGCCTGCGGGAACCGAGAACGCTACAATATATATATTTTTTACTTTAAATTTTGTGGCAAGTTTTACACTTGCTATGGATTGGGTACATTATTTTATATCCAACAGTGTGCAGAACGATGGGGAGAGTAATACAGTACACCCTCGCTATAACAAACCTGTTGGGGTCCAAGCCTTTTGTTTGTTATATCAAGGGGTTCATTATAGCGAACGGACAATTGATAAACTGTGGAGTAAGTTAATGAGATGAGATTGTGAATAAAAGTAGAATTCCATGTACCTGTTCGTTTCATGTATGCAGTATTCTGACTTTGCTTTACCCAATTCGTTAAAGAATTGAAACACAGTGCAAAAAGCAAAAATCCCAAATTGAAGCTAAACCTTTATTCAAAATCAATCTGACATGAATTGTTTCAAAGTGCACGAGATCTTAATACAACATGGAAGAATCCCAAACTGACCTTTAATTCCAAAATTACCCCGACATAAAAAGTTTGACATGAAAAGTTAATGAGATCCTCAAGTTTTTTTTCCGTTTTTTTCTTTAATCGTTTTTGCTTTGTCGCATGGTTGCTGAACAAGCCAAAAAACACAGTGCTTTATGACAACCTATATTCATGACAGAGATATGCTTGCGTTGCTGCTTTTTTTCAAACGATCAATATAGTTACCAGCTTTCGTTTCGGAGGCAGCTACACAGCGTGCGTTTCTTATTAAGACAAAAGAGTTGACTTCACTGCGAGGTGCCATGATCCTGTGCGTATAGACCAGGATGTTGAAAGTGTGTGTATATTGTAACAACAATCCTTAACGCTATAAGGGCCAGACACAATCTTATTACACTAATAAATGATCAAAGACAATCTGCCAGGGGGCTCCCGAGTGGCGCATCAAGTAAAGGCACTCCATGTGGAGTGCAGGATGTGCCCTATAGTCTGAACGTCGAAAAGTTTGAGTCCAGGCTATTCCTTTGCTGACCAAGGACGGGAGCTTCCAGGGGGCGGCGCTCAATTGGCCGAGCGCCGCCCGGGGGAGGGAGGGATAGGACGCCTGCGGGCTTGTCTGTAAGCTGCCCGAGAGCTGCGTGGACCTCCGACGCTGTAGCTCTTGGGTGGCTGCATGGTGAGTCCGCAGTGTGATAAAAAGCGGTCGGCTGACGGCACACGCTTCGGAGGACAGCATGTGTTCGTCTTCGCCCTCCTAAGTCAGCGCAGGGGTGGTAGCGGTGAGCTGAGCATAATAAAATAATTGGCCATTCCAAATTGGGAGAAAATAATAAAAAATAATTGGCAACGACTAAATTAAAAAAAAAAAAAAAGACAATCTGCCAATTGTTAACTAACAATTAACATGTCACTGTGGGCCACGACCTACGCTGCTAAAACTAATTAATTTTTTTAAGGAATCTCAGGATGGAACTATTCTGTCTCTGTTTATTCACTTCTCTCTCTGCTTCACAATAACAACAAACACTCCCCTGGTCACTGGTCTTTAGTCCCAGTTAGTCCCGCCTCTTCCCACCACAGCCAGCCAACAGCAGCTCCTGTGGTCCGTGCCTTTCGCTCATAGGCTGTTCGACCCATGTGAAACACAGCCCCTCCTACTCCGCATTCCTGCACTTCACAGACCTCGCATATGTTACAATATTATCTTTTTTTATTTTTTATTTGGGGTTCGGGGGCCAGGTTTGTTATAGCCGAAGGTTTGTTATAAGGAAAGGCGTTACTGCGAGGGTGTACTGTATAAGCACAAATATTTTAATTACCTGCGAAAAACGACTGCGACTCTATTGTCATTTTATACACAAATAACCTTAATTGACTTGAAAAATGACTTAAACAGTGCAAGCAAATTGCTTCTTGGTTTGATTGAATGAGCACACAATGCTTAACCCTTTGGGGTCCTATGTTGGACCAGGTCCGACATTACAATTTTCTCTTTCTGGTCCGATGTCGGACCCTGTCCGACATCATCAAAAAGACGTAAAACACAGGTCTCTAGTCGTTTTTTCTCCTGAAAAAGCAGAGAAAACCATTCAATGGCCGAGTGAGACCGATAGGAGCCAAGAGAAGCCAAAAAAAAAAGGGGCGGATCTGAACAATACACATAGCCCCGGCACCACAGAGATAACACAGACATAAACAAACAAGATAGCTGCTTCTGCATCCAGTGCTCAAAGAATATCACAGACATTTGCAGAGCTTTTTTAGATGTTATAGTGATAAAATAATGACTTGGATCGCATCATTGAGGAGTTTGGTGATAAAACGAGCGATCAGGAGATGATTTATCAGTATGCACGACTATGAAGAGGTATGTGAAAAATACAGCGAACAAGACGTGGGGCAGGGCTGGAGATGCAGTACTGAGTGTCCTGTTGATATGCAGTGCCTTTTAAACCTGTTTACTTTTAAACAGTGCGTCTAAAATAAACTGCACGTGTGAAAATAAATTGGACCTGACGCGTCTGAGACGCGCTGAATAAATGGACCGCAAAGAGTTAATATTGTAATGTACATGAGGTCTGTGAAGTGCAGGAATGCTTGGAGTAGGAGGGGCTGTGTTTCACATCGGTCAAGATGGGACAGCACACAATCAGACAGGTCGAACAGCCTATGGTCCGTGCCGGCGACAGGCACGGACCACAGAAACTGCTGGTGATCAGCCATGGAGTGGGATGAGGGGGGCCAAACTGGGGCTAAATACCAATGACAGGGGAGTGGTTGTTGTTGTTGTTGTTGTTGTGAAGCTGACAGAGGTGAATAAATCGAGATAGAATAATTCCACCCTGAGATTCTTTTTAAAAAAATAATTTGTTTTAGCGGCATAGGTTGTGGCCCACAGCGACCTGTTAATTGTTAGTTAACAATTGTCAGATTGTCTTTGATCATTTATATTAGTGTTTAATACATTTCGAGTTTGGCCCTGAATCTGACTGAAGGCTCATTCTTATAACGTTAAGGATTTTGCTACATTGGTGATCAGCAGCAGGATATTATGGAGCGAGATGAGCTCAGAGAACGGATCCGGAGAGGGCTAGAGGAGACGGCACTACGAAAACGGGGCAAGGTACCAGGAGAGAGCGGGGCGAGAAAAAAGATGGCGGATAAGAGAGAAAAGGAATGCAGGGAGAGAGACCACTCAGATTACCAAGCCATAGTCCAATGGCTTGGGGAATGTTTTGACAGATGGACTGTAAGACCAGAGCCCCGAGATGGGCACCTTTATCCTAATCGGAGGGTAGAGGGGTCCAGTCAGCATGTAAAAACACCAGGTTTTGATGGGACTGGGAGCTGGGAGGCCTTTAAGGCCCAGATGGAATTGATGGCTCGTCTCCAACGCTGGGGCGAAGGGGAGCGTTTCCTGCAATTAGCGGCAGCACTGAAGGGGGACGTGCAATTGGTAGTCCTGAACCTCGCATCTGCACAATGCGAGTTATTTTGGTCTCACAGAGATGCTCGACCACCGCTACGGTGGCCTGTCAGAACCAGAAGGCCTCATTTTAGACTTCCATCGAAAAACTGACCTGCAATTTGGAGAGGGAGAGCCGGCGGGCTTATGTGGCCGCAACCCCCGGCATACAGGAGGATAATGCCCGCTACCAGTTCGTAGAGGTGCTCAGACCGGGCCACCTTTGGAGGTACTTTAGGCTACAGAGGTCACAGAGCCTACAGGCCGCACTGCGTATGGCCTGGGAGTGGGAGAAGGTAGCAGAAGAGGAAGAGTGCGGCAAGTCACTGCTGAAGAAGGGGCAGCAGCGACCCCAAACCCCACTGCACTGGCCACTGCTGATTTGGTTTTCCTTGTACGTGCCCTGACCGTGAATAACAACAGGCCCCAGCGCATTAGATCCAGGCTTTGCTGGAACTGTGGACAGAGTGGACACATCCAGCATCAGTGCCCTGTTTCTCAAGGGCCCAGCCCCACGGACCATCCTACCAATAAAGGGGACACCGTGGGCCCCGCCCGGTTTCCCCGGTAACGCCCCTATTGCACCCAAAACCCAACCGAGCCTACATCCCCCAACCTGGTCTCCCTCAACCCAGCCATTCTGGCGTTTCCAAATCTGAAAAGCCTGCTTGCCTACCCTACTCCCCCACCAAACCACATTATGCCAGAGTCTCAATCACCACCCCTAGTGCCCACTGTCATCGTTGGAAGGACGTCACTGGCTGATTTCTGCCACATCCCTGTGCAGATAGAAGGGGTCCCCTGCATAGCGCTAGTGGATATGGGGTCAGTCGTCACTGTGGTGCGCCCTGATGTGGTTCCAGCGACACTCTGCCTGGAGCTTACAGCAGTATACCTGAGAACAATGACGGGAGCGCTCCCTCCCATGAAAGGAATCTGAAAGGTAGCGGCTGTACAGGACCCCTGTATACTGAGGTTGGATGTCCTCTGTAGCACTGGGGGCACCTAGACCTGGCAACCAGAGCCTTACAGCTGAGGGGTGGGCCCACACTCCCGATAGCGGAACCCAGGAAAGATCCAACGACAGGACAGAGAGGCGAAGGGGAGCGGAGTCCCATCACTCAATCACCTCCACCACCTCATCCCAGGAGGCAAACACAGAGACCACACCAGAAAGGAACCCAAAATGACAGCTTGCGGCTTCGAAATAGGCCACCATGGTTACCAAACAACCACCCTGAGTCATCCCCACCAGCTCCCCTCCAGTGTCCATCCAACCACACCTCCCAACATGGCACCACAACCCCTGCACAAAGACATCGGAAGTGCCACTCTACCTGCAGTGACAGCTATCTGGCGTCACAACTGCGAGGGGCTTGGCCTGGAGCAGAAGACCCAGCTGCAGGAACTGCTGTTGGAGTACAGGGACAGCTTTGCAATCAGCATGGAAGAGACAGGACGCACCCATTGGTCAAGCACACAATCAAGCACCCAATTTGAGTCCTCACTGGTTACCACTAGCCCGACATGACGCCGCCAAAAGGCTGTTAAAAGGTTCCGAAGAAGGACGGCACGTGGCGACTTTGTGAGAACTATCGCTGCATGAATGAAGTAACAAGAAAGAACTCATACCCACTCCCCGATATTGACAAGTGGCTGGACCTTGTGGCAGGCTCCTCCTGGTTCTCCTCCATCGACCTGCGAAGCGGCTACTACCAGGTAGCCCTGGCACCCGACGCCCGCTCAAAGACAGCCTTTTCCATCTGCAGGAGACTCTGGCAGTTTAGAGTCATGTCCTTCGGGCTGTGCAACGCCCCTACCAATTTTGAGTGTCTTATGGAGTGTGTCCTGGTTGACGTACCATTACAGGAGTTCCTGGTCTACCTGGACGACCTGCTTGTCCATGGAGCCTCTTTCCAGGCCGCCCTCGATGCACTACACAAGGTCCTACAGAAGGTGATAGCCGCAGGACTCAAGCTGCACCCAGATAAATGTCAGTTCCTTCAGCGGGAGGTGATCTTCCTTGGCCAAAAGGTGAGAGGAGAGGGCATCAGCACCAAACCATCTAAGGTGACCGCTGTCTGCGACTGGCCAGTCCCCACAGACCACAAGCAACTGAGAGGATCCCTGGGACACCCACCAAGCCATCCATGACATATGGTGTCGTAGGTGAGATAACAGTGTGGAGTAGTGGTTAGGGCTCTGGACTCTTGATCGGAGGGTCGTGGGTTCAATCCCAGGTGGGAGAGACTGCTGCTGTACCCTTGAGCAAGGTACTTTACCTAGATTGCTCCAGTAAAAACCCAACTATATAAATGGGTAATTGTATGTAAAAAATAATGTAATTGTATGTAAAAATAATGTGATATCTTGTTTCAATTGTAAGTCGCCCTGGATAAGGGCGTCTGCTAAGAAATAAATAATAATAATAACAACAGCGCTCCACGTAAGCAGACCAGGAGAGGTACTGTGGGTACATTTGAGATATATATTTTTTTATTTGGAAAAGATAAAGAAAAAAATGGATGTGAGTATGCTGGTTGCCATGATGGACGCCTGGGACCAGCAGAGGAGAAGGGCAAAGAAAGAGAGGCAAGATGCCAGAGACGCGCAGTGGCAGGAGGAGAGGAGGCAGCAGTACACCAACCTTGAGGAGATGAGGTGGATGTGTGGGCTATTATTCCGAAAGTCAGTTTTCGAAAAACATCACCTAGAAATTTCCAATTTAATTCCTGAAAATTAACAAAATGTATATCATGTAAACACACTTTTTGGAAAACTTATTCCGATAGCGTACTGCACATGTGCAAACTTTGCCCTTCATTCCTGCACATGGTTTTAGAAAACTGAGAAAATAATAATAATCTGTAGTCAGTCTGCATGCATCTATTTGTCTAGTTAGGGATAATGTAATACATTAGTTAAAGTCTGTATGCATTTGTTAATAGCCCATACTGAAGCAGCAAATGTTTTCCAGCTTTAAAATGATGTGATAGTTTAAAATAATGTCAGCAAAAGAAACTGGTAATATAGAACAGGATGAGCTGTTGGAAAGGCTGATTGTAAATTGTGGGGAATCTGAATAGAGGTATAGGATAGTAATCTTTGAATTTAAGATCTGACACTTCGATAAAGCACTATATTGGATTGGTCTCTGTTCTATCGCAGAAGTGTCCGGTCTTCAAATCGTACTTAGGCTACTACAGTACTTTGCATGCAAAATATCCTGCGTTTTCCGAAAACTTCAATCCATGTATACAGTTGAATTCTAATTAGATTTTCTATCGTTAATCATGTAAACACAGAAAAGTGATGTTTTAAGAAAATCAGTTTTCTGATTCAGTTTTCGGAAAATGTTTTGTCATGTAAACATACTGATTGTTTACCGGAACTTTTCTTTGTTAAAGGTGTTGTAGCTAAGGTTTTGAAATACATTTTCTTACCTCTGCCATTTTCACTGCTCCCGTTATCACTGAATGCTACCCTGCCCATCACATCTCAGTATCTCTGCTAAAAGCCTAACCTGGATGCAGCTGGGTTATGTGTGGTATGGCATTTCCTGATGTTTGTGGCTTAAAGCTGCACCATTGAAGTTAATTTAAATGTAAATTTTGCAAGGAATTTCCTGACATTTGAGGCTTCGAGCTGAAACCATAACTAGTTTCAACAAGGTTTCATGTCATTCACATGCAGTGTATTAAATATAACAAACTAGACCAGTATAGTGTATAGTGTAGCTGTATAGTGATTCACTTTCTTTATGTTCTATGATTTAATTTTGGTTACGCAGCCACATTTCATATTGCAAAAAGATGTCAATAACACCATAAGATTTTGCTTGTAAATCGCTTTGCTTATTACATTATTATTAAATAACTGCAGGAACATCACGGTTCACTCATGTATAACCGAAACATGTATAGTGGAACTCAGCACACAACTTCCCCTAAAGATCAGAGGCAAAACAGTAATATAGATTTTTGTCCCCACCAGGCTTGCATTGACAATGATATAAAAACTAGAAATGAGTACAGCACAAAAAGACACCTACATCCACATTTCCTGGGGGCCAGTATAATAAGCATACAAATCCCATGTTTTCTTCCAGTCTAACTCTCACACATACATTACTGCAAATCAACTATCTAAATCTTGTTAAATACTGTAATAGTAGCTGGTGTGTACTGTATGTTTAAACAGCAATATGCTGTAAAGTACAGTGTTAATTATACAAGAACTAATTTAGTTTACAACTGAATTAATTTACTGAAGTGTGCACATATTGTTTTTAGCTGAAATTGGTGTCCCTTTCTAAAGCCTATCAACTTGCTTGTTGCTAGGGAACATAGCAGCAATGTACATTTTGTACTATGAAGTTGTGGAGAATTTAGTTAGAGCAAAGGCTTTTACTGCACTGAACAGAGACTGTAAACAGAACATAAATCTTTACTGTTTTTTTTTTCTTTGTTAGGCAAGCCAGGCCATTTTGTAGTGGTTAAAATGCTCAACTGGGGAGTGCATGGTTGTCGGATCAGCACCCAGCCTCGGCCCTGTAACTCTTATTAAATATCTTGGTATCTCTAAATAGGTAATTGTGAAAGGAATGTTTGATAATGTTGCACTGCAGACTTTGGTAAACTGTTTTAGTAACCTAAGGTACTGAAGGTAATTGAAAGGGAAGTGATAATTCACTGTTCTGATGTCAGAACAGTAAATTATGACTTTGTATTGTCAGATGAGTGGATTGTTAGCCTACTTTTTTGCATGGGCTAGGCTGTAATAATAGGTACTATCCATGTATTTATTCATTTTTTCCCACAGAATTAAAGGTTCATTACTGTTCCTGTACCTGTACCACCTATGTTTGTTTCCCACCAAGATAAATGTTTATTAGTTATAAATATATGTGGCATAATGTTCCCATTATTTAGTAATCATGCTGTAAACACTGAATTAGAAATTGACCATATCTCCCCTAAGATAAATAAAGATAAGGAATATAAATAACAGACCAATTGGCTCCCAGCTTGATCTTGCATTAGTGGACTATAACAAAGAACATATAATGACTTGTACTTTGCAGTGATTTACTTAAATAAATTTATTTTATACACTACCCTCGCTGTACTGGTATTAAATAAAAAACTGAAATGAAAGTTCTACCCCATTTGGACCACTTGCTTAATGTAAAATAAAGGTAAATTAAAGTACATATGTCCAACCCAGTTATTCTCTATGGGTAAAAAGATGATATTTGGAACACCATTGTACTGTAGGGATTGCTCATTTACCTTCCGTGTACAGTATCAGAAGAAGAATATAAAACACGTAACAAACAACACAGGTTCATTTAGGAGTCAAAAGTAAAATACGAGTTGTTTTAGTTTACCAGTTTTCTAACATTAAAAGTTGGATTTTCCTTTCTTAAATTACATTTGGTGGAAAGACCTTGATAAATTTCGCCCTTAGTAAGCAAGCAGTTTTAGTTATTTTGCCAATACGTGCCTCATCCAAGTCATTTTGCATTCCTATTCAGGGATGCAGTACAAAGATATTTAAATAGAAAAGGCTTACAATGGGGTAAAACAGGCAAAAAATACTCTCTTCACTGTCTTGCATTTATAGTATTCAGTATTCACTGGAAATGTCTACAGCCTGGTCAAGTCAAATACTGTATGCCTTAACCCTTTGTGACAATCAATGCTTGGAGAGTTAGAGTTTGAGACTCTCACGTTTCTTGGGTCATCATTTCAGGACTGATTGAACAGCTTAACAGTTTAATAGAATTGATGTGACATGGAAGTCATCCTGCCTATTTATACATGAGTTTTCAAATCCAGTTCAAATCTGGGTCCATTAACAGTGCAGGTCCTAGACATGCTTCGTAACGCTACACTGTTTTACATTGTACATGAAAAGGTAAGCTTACATCCCCAGGGAGTTTAGAAAGTCTGGTGTATTTATGCAGAGGTGCAGGGTTTGTATTAAACATTTGAAATACATTTTGTATAAATGAGCTGTCCATCACATGACTGATTAAATTGTTAAGCAATGGTACCACTGACTTGTATATATAAAACAAATAAAAGCTGCATTTCCCTGTTGTAAGTCCATTTCAGTCACATTCGTCAAGACAACAGCAGTGGTATAGTCAAGCCAGAACGCACTGGAACACTGTTCCAGTACTTTTCTCTATAGGCAGAACCTTGACTTAAGAATTAACTAAGAACATTTACTGATTTGTTATTAGCGTCCGACCGCTCTAAGTTCGGTGCCTGGATCTATTTTCTGTCTGGAAATCAAAGTCTTTCTATTGAATACGCACTAGGAACAAAACAATCAGTGTCGGATTCCCTACATACTAGTTTTGATGGTACACTCAGAATCGGAGTCTCTGATAACCAGCTCGTATTTTAAATGTTTGCAGAGTCAAATCTCCCGCACAATCGTCTGATTCAGTCATCCTTGTGATGCACTGAACAGAACATTAGGGACTTCTATTACAAACTACTACTTTTTTTTGTAAAAATGCTGACAAAGATTGAAGATGAAGATGAAGAATAAAAAAAACTGAGCGTTTGGATGCAGAGCTCCAGAAAAAAGACGGGGAGAACGTGATACTGTACTATACTGGACATCGTGGTGATTAAAAAAACAAACAAACAAAAAAAAAACATGCATGATAAAAATAGCCAAAACATAACCAAACCACCAAAGACAACATTAACCCGATAGATGCTTGCAAAACAAGCCCAATTTGGCTGGAAAAACGTTATTCTGGCAGCACTAGCTTAAAAGTCGCATGTGAGATGATTGCATTGCCTATTAAATGTTACCTTGTGACAAAAATCGATTGGTGCTTGGTGTTAGATCTCCCTCTCGACCTGTGAGGGCACTGTGTAACGGGAACAGAGTACTCTTAACTAAATGGCACGACAATTTATTCTGTAGGGTAGGTGGAAGTTGGTCATTTAGGAAAGGGGCGCAGCTACGGTATCCAAACTCATTGACCCAGACGTTAAACGACGGTGTGGCACCTGAGGATTGGAGGAGCGGATGTGCTCGTTAAACTAGGGGTCATGAGCGAGGATATAAATAGGGGTCATAGCTGACGTGATCTGTTCCTTGGTAAATGGTTAGAGACAGCCTACAAGGAACCTGTGTTACCGTACTGTAAACCGTGAGTTTGTTATAACTGTCTGTTTGTTTTAAACTAGACTACCTATAACACGATCCAGAGCTGTAGCAGAAGCCAGCATAAACCCGGACATCACTTTCACCCCTGCATTTCACGCAGAACTGTAATACACCACTTGCACTTATTTCACTATCACTAAGAACTGTGTTTGTGTTTTGTGTTTAATGTTGGTGTGTAAAACTGGACTTTTTGGTTGTGGGTCAAACCCGGGGATTTACAAATACCGAGTAATACACGCCGCTGTATCACTCCAACATTATTATTTACAAGTGTTTGCATTAAGGCGCCTCTGGACATTGTA
Source organism: Huso huso (assembly GCA_036884735.1). Lineage (NCBI taxonomy): Eukaryota > Metazoa > Chordata > Actinopteri > Acipenseriformes > Acipenseridae > Huso > Huso huso. The sequence continues at coordinate 44,144,954 of CM072667.1, read as the reverse complement.
ATTTATCAATAAACAGCCTTGCACCTGGAAATCATTGTCCGTGTGATTCGTACCTGCACTGCCACTCACCACTTTGCCACATACCTCAAATTCAATGTACAAATAAAATGTGAGTTTGTTTAATTTGTTTTAGAAAAATCTATATTTTAAATTGGCTTTCCGGTACTTTAAGATGTAGGACTACACCACTGGACAGCAGACATTACAGAGTACATATCTGTACTTTAAAGTACAACATATCTTTACTAATTTGTCACATGCTTTTGTATTCAATTGATGTTTTAAGAGTAAGGCTGTATTTTCTGTTTTAATAAATATTATTTTGAATTGTGAAATATCTATTTTTAGACCATGAAGTAATCATTTTTACCATGATCGTTTTGGAACTGTCTTTGTTGCAGATTTTCACCCTCAACTCCATTGATGGAACTGTAAATTCTCATCAGCAGTTTACAGGAGGCTGAATGACAGCAGCTGATTTAAAGGGAAGTGATAGTTTACCGTCCTGATATTGTTATATGCTTCTCATCCTGTACGCCCCAATACTTGCTGGAGGGCAATTTATAGTCACCGAGATAACCAATCCAAAGTAGGGAGAAGCGATTCTACTTGTCCAGTAACCAAATCTGTTTTTTAGAACTACTTTGTTGAAATGTGTTACTAAAATGATCCAGTGCCAGCAATCAGAACAATGCTAAACCCATACATAATTACATTGATCTATTCCTGCATCAAATAAGCTATATATTGTGACACACAGACAGACAGGACTTATTACTGGTTGAATAGCTCAAATAGTACTTGTAGAATTTATGGTCAACACAGACTAACCCTGAAAAAAATTAATTCATTACATTTTGAATCGTGAATTGAATCTAAGCATCTTGTTGAGCTAAGCATCGTTCTTGGGTCTCTTGCGTCCCAATACTTGTTAAAGGACAGCAATTGGCACATTACATAGCATGCAGTTTTAACTACTTCAAAATAAAACCAAAATCTTAAGACAAATATAGATGAGTCACTTAAATAATACAGTGCTTTATAATGTGGTTGTCGGGGTCCATAATTAGGAGACCATGTTATTTGTGTTTCGCCTTATAACAAATTTTGGCTTTTTTTTGTTCCCAACATGATTTACAATGCCCACAAGCAAAAATGTATATTGTAGCGTACGGTGGAAAATGAAGGAAGGAGACGCACACAATTTTTTTTTTAAATTTAGTTGTTGCCGATTATTATTATTATTATTTTATTATTTTCACCCCAATTTGGAAATGGCCAATTATTTTTAGGCTCAGCTCACCGCTACCACCCCCACTGACTCGGGAGGGCGAAGACGAACACACGCTGTCCTCCGAAGCGTGTGCCATCAGCCGACCGCTTTTTTTCACACTGCGGACTCACCATGCAGCCACCCAAGAGCTACAGCGTCGGAGGACAACGCAGCTCTCGGGCAGCTTACAGGCAAGCCCGCAGGCGCCCGGCCAGACTACAGGGGTCGCTGGTGCGCGGTGAGCCGAGGACATCCTGCGCTCTGCCGTGGGACAAATTTTACCCCCATCCCGAATGTATTAACTGGCCCAAAATTAATAAGGCACGGCGTAAGCTAACACATTTAAATGCTTAAATGCGCTGCGCTGGTGCTCAAAATGGGCTAACGGTAGCACAGATTAACAGACTAATCTGAAAATAGTGCCTCCCCTCCTAATGGGCTACCTTAATTGAACAAAAAGGGTAATGGGGACCCTACATACTCTCCCTTCTCAGCACTATCCCTCTGTTCCTGGGTTGTTCAGGAAGATTAGGAGTCTGCACTCTCCATCATAAGAAATACATTACGACTGCTGCCATAATGCTCTTTCCTATCAGCTGCTTTCTGACTTTTTCTTTGCGTCCAAATAAGACCAATTTAAAATTGGATTTATTTGTGGACCCTTTTAGAGCTGGTGCAGTTGTTCTGCCTCTTCATAAATCTCATTTTAATATCACAGCCTCACCTACAATTTGACCGTGCATATAATTAAGGCTTGACACGCCTTAAAGTGCATGGCTAATGAGCGGCAGCGCGCATTGCACGGCGGCGTGTATTTTGGCGGTGTTAACACGGCCTTAACTTGCTAAAAGTGTCATGATAGATACAGGGCAATTTTAAGGCCGGCGTAAACTCGGCGCTATGGCCTTTAATGCCATCGCAAACACTTGATACATGACCTTCATTGTCTTTAGCGCAGCACATTTTGTTTCCTAGAGCAGCCCTTGAGTTTCATTTTAACAGAGAAAGATTTTCATTTTTTGCTGTCTGCCATGCTTCATACTGTATATCTGGAATATTCACCCAACGTTTGCGAGTCAAATTGTATTATGGGGGAAATGGGAGCCACGACCTTACCGTGTTATATAATGATTCTGCACTATAACAGGTCACGTTATAACAGGGTAGCACTGTACTAGTATTAGCTTCTTTCTTGCTGATGCTATATAAGTGGACTGAAATAGAATATAATATGCAGTATTAAACAGTTATTAAAGAGTTATTATCAGTGTTAGAGAGTCAGAGATTTAGCACTGCATTAACCTAGGGTCATCATTTCGGGACTGATTGAACAGTTTAATTTCAGACTAGAATAGAATCGATCTGAGTGCATTAAGGATGAGTGATATGTTTACCCCTAGAATAATTTAAACACATTGAATCAGTGCTGTCAACACTACCTATGGTGGCTTAAACACCCATATTGTTTTATTAGGTGTTTCTATTTTTGTTGTTACATAGGAATCATGTAACCATCAATGCTTGGTAGGTCAGAGATTTAACATTTTTCATCCCTGGGTCATTGACTGAAATATTAACTTTAGAACAAAATAAACCTGGAATTTAAATTATCTTGCTCAAGTTAATTTAACCATTTGAAACAGTTCAAACATCTGCTGTTCTCAACGGTCATCTTAAATCTATATTTGTTTCCAGACTGCCTCTGAGACTGTCATATTTAGCTATAAAACAAATTATAAAAATAAATACAAATGTTATCAGCTGTTTGGTTTATGCAAAAACCGGTAGTATCTCACCCTTTGGTAGTAAACCTTTTTAATTTGCATATTATACATTCCCAGTTTAATGAGTTTGACTCAATCCTTCCCCCATTTTTACTTTATATCCATACTATAATAAATATGCATTTGCTCGAGTTTCCAGGTTACCAAAATGTTAGCCTGATTGAGTGTCAATAAATGAGGCGGAACAGATGGTTCCATTGCTATCCTACTATGACTAACAATAATAGTTAATGCCTGGTATATCAGTCTTCTGGGGATTCTGCTATCAACAAATCTTCCTTTCGGGAAAAAGAACAAACAAAAAAACAATATGACCCATAGAAATCAGATTAAACCAGTCATGGTGACAGCAAACATCAGTAAAAAACAAACAAAAACACCTTTAAACTGTGAGAACTTAGTTTTGATACTATTCTACCAACTCATCCATTTTATAAGACAAGTTGAATTGGTTAAATACATTCAACACCTATATTTTGAATTATATTGTAGTTTTAAAGTACACACTCATTACTTTATTTATAACAGACAGTTCAGGACTCTACAGTGCGCCTAATTTGGTCGCATATGCAACTAAAATATTGCTTGCGCGACCTTTCATTTTAGGTGAATGTGTGTAGCAGGAAATTCCAAACATTGACTATAAAAACGAAATGTGAAACCAGAGTTAAGCACGTTTGACTGTATTTTTGTGTGCTTGGAAAGGTTTAATTTGAACAGAATCTAAACACATCTGATAGTTGGCCCATAGAATCTAGCCACAATGAAGTTGAAGCCATACAAAATTCAGCCGACAGTTTCACTCGAACTGAGCAATGAAGACATGCCAGTAGATGAAACCAATGGAACTTGTTCATCGGAGAGTAGAAAAAGAACATACAGATTCAACCCACAGTGACTAAAAGATTTTCTCTGGCTTAATTTTGATAATGTTAAAAGATGCATGTTTTGCACGTTAGATCGAAATAATGCGGAATTGATGGCGAGCAAGGAGTTCATTTTCAACAGAAAATCAGCAGTTCCAACATGAATGCATTAAAGCTTGGTGCATCAAAGCAATACGCAATAAGCAGAGATGCCTACATACAAAAAAGTCAAAACAACCACCCGGCTACCATCCAGGCTGCCATAAACACAGTAGCAAGCATAGCACACTTTAACAAAGATGCTATGAGGCTTTAAAATGTAAAATGTAACATTGCATATTGTATTGAAAAAAAAAGGAATTGCTGTGTACAAAATTCGCTCAGCTGATTTTGCTGCAGTAAAAAAAAATCTTAATATCAACCCAACGTTCGATGTGCAGAAATGATTGGTCAAATCGTTCATTTTCAGTGTGCGTTGGATTTTTCTAATATAAAAAGCAATTTTGTTATACTTTTTTCAAAGGTGACAGTGTAGCAATGTTCTAAAATCAAACTAGATTTGGATTACTGTCTTACTGTTTCTCAGTTAATGTCTTATTAAATAAAATAAACCCATTACCTTGCATAAATGAGTCAAATTGATTTAACTGTGCCTTTACTTTATATTTTATATTTTTGCCCTATTTATTATACAAATGAGAGTGCAAAATGTCTTTGATTTTTTGCAACATTCATTGATCCTTCTACAGTACACAGGTTGCCAGTGCCTGAGGAAGAAAAACAAGTCCATACCATCACACAACCTCCACCATGTTTAACACTGGACATAATTAACTTATCTTTAAATTCTTTTCCTCTCTTCCTCTTGGTGAAAAAAGTAATATTTTGGATTTGTCTGACCATAAAATTTGGTTGAAGAAATCTTTAGGCTTCTTCAAATATTCAATGGGAAAACTCCAATCACTTTCTTTTGTGTATTGTTTTTAACAACGGTTTTTGCCCATGGACATTCATCTTGTTATCAATGAATTGTTTACTCGTGAATTTCTTGACCATCTTCTCTCAATTCTTCTGTCAAATCTTTTGCAGTAATCCGAAATATGTTGATTGCCCAAATACTTTGAATGAAATTAGTTTTTGCATGTTATTTTTCATTTTATTCATGTTATGTAATTTGTTGTTTTAATATAAAGCTGAATCTCTACAACAGAACAATTAGAAATTATAGCAATCATTTTCTTTGTGGTTTTTCTTATTTTTTTAACTGCCCAAATACTTTTGTCTGTGACTGTGTGTGTGTGTGTGTGTGTGTGTGTGTGTGTGTATGACCTCAGATTGAAGTTTAAGGTCTCTGATGCAGAAGTCCGATAAATTACCCGGTTTTAAATTACCCGACCCGGGTCTCATCCACCCAGCTGCATCAGTATCAAGGGCTGCAAATGCAGACTTTGCATGAAGTACACCTTCAACAGCAAATATATACATTTTTATTACTATTTTTATTTTATAAATGTAACGCATTTTCACAGAACATCAGTTGTTTACATAGCTACGTACTTGGCTTCCTTGTACTTCTGAATCTAGCAGAACCTGAAACACTGAAGAGATTAAGCTGTTCGGAATCTTGTTACATGTACCTGAGAATACGGTGGCTATTGACAAGTGATTGCTAAACATGCTGTCATAGTCAGAAATCAGAGAAAGCAATTCTACATAATTACCTCTATTTGAAGAATTGGTGCATTTGAGGTATTTCTGGTGTACACCTCCATTTTTTCTGAGAAAGTTCTTGAAAATTGACTACTATCTCTCCTTTGTCTTATGACATTTTTTTTTAATTTGTAAAAAGCAATTTGAAATATTACTTTGAAGTTCTCAGTATAATTCTTCATAACTGTCTCTATAATAAGCAATATCACCTGAAAAGTAGCTATGCTTAAACCCTATCCTAACATATTTATGCCCCGCCTCTGCTCACTAATGATTGGACAGCTGTATAACCAGGGGAGATTTTTGACTTTCCCATTGGTTAAATTCCCAATTATGTCCCGCCTCTGCTCACTTATGATTGGACTGCCACAGAGAAAAGGCAGATCTTCTATTGGTTGATTTTATTTTATATACAAAAATAGAACTGCATGATTACATTTAAAAAAAAAAAATCTGTGATCAACACTTAGTTGATTAATCAGTCTGATTAATATATATATTTGCTGTTGAAGGTGTACTTCATGCAAAGTCTGCATTTGCAGCCCTTGATACTGATGCAGCTGGGTGGATGAGACCCGGGTCGGGTAATTTAAAACCGGGTAATTTATCGGACTTCTGCATCAGAGACCTTAAACTTCAATCTGAGGTCATACACACACACACACACACATACAGTCACAGACAAAAGTATTTGGGCAGTTAAAAAAATAAGAAAAACCACAAAGAAAATGATTGCTATAATTTCTAATTGTTCTGTTGTAGAGATTCAGCTTTATATTAAAACAACAAATTACATAACATGAATAAAATGAAAAATAACATGCAAAAACTAATTTCATTCAAAGTATTTGGGCAATCAACATATTTCGGATTACTGCAAAAGATTTGACAGAAGAATTGAGAGAAGATGGTCAAGAAATTCACGAGTAAACAATTCATTGATAACAAGATGAATGTCCATGGGCAAAAACCTTTGTTAAAAACAATACACAAAAGAAAGTGATTGGAGTTTTCCCATTGAATATTTGAAGAAGCCTAAAGATTTCTTCAACCAAATTTTATGGTCAGACAAATCCAAAATATTACTTTTTTCACCAAGAGGAAGAGAGGAGAAGAATTTAAAGATAAGTTAATTATGTCCAGTGTTAAACATGGTGGAGGTTGTGTGATGGTATGGACTTGTTTTTCTTCCTCAGGCACTGGCAACCTGTGTACTGTAGAAGGATCAATGAATGTTGCAAAAAATCAAAGACATTTTGCACTCTCATTTGTTACACAGTGCGAAAAGGCTTAATGGATAGAAGTTTGTATTCCAGCAGGATAATGACCCTAAGCATTCTGTTAAGTCTACCAAGTCCCCAGACTTGAATCCCTTCAAGATGTAGGCACAATTGCCTGGAACTAATAACTATTTTTGATATAAGGACATATCTGAATTAATCATTTGGATTCATTCTTGAACACGCAGGCTGCAGTACAACGTGTGGACTTTTGGCTGGAGAAATTCCTGAAACATCCTACACAAAGGAGGAGGGGGGTTAATGTGCCGAGAATCTGGGGACTTTAGCTGAACCTAACACCAAGGGTCTCTACAAGATAATAATTAGATTGGGGCCCAAGATAAGGATTTATTGAGGAAGTCATAAATTAGATAATGAAGTCATCCCATGCAGGGTGAGTCAATCATAGTCCAAAAACAACGGAAGACAGATGTAGGGGAAATTTATAGGTCTTTGTGCAAAAATCCTATAAGAACTGGCAACTTGCATCAAGAACTTTGAATTGGTTCTGAATTGGTTTCAGAGTTGGTCTGACCTGGTTTCTGAGTCTTACATGGCTCATAAGAGAAGATAGCATTAAGCTTATACCTCTTGACTGCAAGAAGATTCTGTACCCTGCAATAAACGAACATCAAAGAAAGCTCTGTGTTCACGACTCCTGCTAATAGGAAAAGAGACATCTGAGAGTCAGTTTATCTACGCGTTGAAACGAACCATTCCCGGCTTGGATACAACCTTCTATTCCCAGTCGTAACCACAGCATAACGAGACTGTGTTTGCCTGCTAGGCGAAGCATTCAAAGAAGAAAACACACAGTATAATGAGACTGTGTCCGCCTTTGGGGCAAAGTATTCAAAGAAGAAACCACACAGGACGTGTGTGAAACCCCCACTTGAGTTTTGAAGATAAAGGAGCCCAACTTGGGTTTGAAGTATTGCGGGACTAAGCGAGAATATAACTACAATGGAAGAGTTGTTCAGCAGACTTTGGGTCTTCTTCAAGGAACCGTTGAGTATAATTCCCTTACCTTTCCCTTGTGGAACCAGAGTAATTAATGATAATTACAACACATAGAAATTGATAAAATAGTTATCTTAAACTGCGCTTTTAACGCGTGTATGAAAAACCTCAGTTTGAACCTTGTTAAAAAGTAACTAAGCTGATTAACTCATATTGTCATATGAAGTGTTGCAAAAGTATACTTGTGTAATTGTTAGTAAACAATTGTAGTCCAGCCGTAGCTGTGATATGTTAGTAGAAGAAGTGTAATTGTGAAATTGTTTTTTCAATAATAAGTGCTTATGTTTCACGAGTTATTTTGCCTGTGAGCAGTAAGCACAGGGCCACTGTCTGTGTAGTTGAGCTGAGGGAACTGTCTGCAGAGTGACGTCATCACCTGCTGGCAGATCCGCACAGCCTGTACTGAGATTGAGACAGACGAGTTGATGTACTGTGTTAGAATGAGATGTTGCACCTATACTGAATGTTAGGAGAGCAATAATCTACTTGTACTGTAGTTTAATTGCATTATTGGAAAACGACATCTAGAGAAGCATATACATTCAAAGAATATGTGTTGACTTATGCTGCATTGATATATATGTGAACTGTTGCCTCATGATGATTTTCTAGGTTTTGCCTTTCTGTACCCTTATTATTATTATCTAATAAACCGCTACAATATTTTAACCTACCTTGTTGTGGTTGAGGGTGTTTTGTGTGTTCATCAAAATTCCTTGATCTTATACACGTCATTAAATAAAATAATATTGATGAGGTCTTAATTAACGTGAATGAATATTCAGATTATTTAACAGATAACTAATAGATTGTGTTTAGTCGGTGATCTAATATGGTAATGGTCATATAGTATTCATTCAAGTTGATTAACGCATGTTAATTTGAACTGTATTAATTATAGAAGTTAATTAAGTGTTTAAATTAATTATTAAACAAACTAACGTAATTAGCCCCACAGAGATGTTGTGGATTGACTTGAAGGCTGCTGTTGCAAAAAGGAAACCAAAGTCGATTGCAGAACTCAAAGCTGTATGTTTTGAAGAATGGGCAAAAATATCTCCGGAAAGATGCCAGTAACTGGTTTCAAAATATATAAAAAGACTGCAAGCTGTAAAGGAAGCAAAGGTTAGGTACACAAAATATTAATGTAAGGGTGCCCAAATACTTTTGTCAAAGTTTGAAATTTGTTTTTGGATGTTATTTTTCATTGTAAGTATGTTATGTAATAATTAGTTGTTTTATTATAAAGTTGAATCTCTACTTTAATTTATATCTTTCAATAGAACAATTAGAAATAATAGAAATTACTTTCTTTGTGGTTTTTCTCTTTTTTTTTTAAACTGCCCAAATGATAATTCTAAACAGAGAGATAGAAGACCCAAAAATGGAAATGGTACCAAGTACATTAAAGATGACAGAAGACATAGTATTTAATTTAATAATTAAGGTTAATAATACAAGCAGTTGGACTCCTCTGGATGGAAGAGATAAATGGTTAGATATGTATATTGAAGTAGTTAAACAAGAAATAATAGTAGGACTAAAAATGTAAACTTAATTTAACCAATATTGAAGAACAAGCTATGACTGAGTTGTTAAATGATGACGATATAAGTATAAGACCAGCAGATAAAGGTTTGGGAATAGTGATAATGAACACAGATGACTATATGAAATCTGTAGAATGTGAATTAAAGATAATGGATACATATGAAAAAGTTAAAAGCAATAAGATCAATAAATCGGTAAAAGAGGCTAAGGAAACTACGGCGAGACTATACAATAAAGGCATTATAGCAAAAGAATTAAAAATATACATGCAGCCACATAATGCAAGAACAGGCCTAGCAAGAGGAAAATGCACAAAGAAAATCACCCTATGTGAATGATAGTCAGCACGATTGATAATCCAACACACATAATAGCTGAAATAGCAGAAAAACAACTTAGGTCACACGTTGAGAAATTACCAAGCTATGTTAAGGATACAACCCCATTTTTAAAAAGACTTGACTCACTAAAGCACAACCTTCCAGAGAATACAATTTTATTTTGCATTGATATAAAACCCTTGTACCCAAGTGTCCCTCGTAAAGAAACTTTAGAAGCTTGTCAAAAAGCACTAGATAATAGACTAGATAAATCAATACCAACAGCAGAAGTGCTGAACATGATCAACGTAGTTTTAGAAAACAGTTAGTTTACATTTGTTGATATAAATTACAAACAAAACAATGGTGCAGCAATAGGATCTAAATTGGAATGCATTTTGCCAGTACATACATGGGGAAATGGGAAGAACAATTACTTAGAAAAACTGGAAAGAGAACCTTTAGAATACATTTGGTTTGTAGATTATATTTTTGAGGTTTGGACACATGGGGGTAGATTTTCAAAGGCCTTTAGATGGGTGTAACTCAGCTTTTTAGATGTTTGGATGGGGTCTAGTGTAAGAGCGATTTTCTAAAGCGTCTAAATTCCCACATTCATGTCCTTAGACGCTCTGCCCTGTCGATCGGTGTCTAGTCAGGTTTAAGCTCATTACCATATTTACATGTGATTTTCAAACATTTAAACTCTGTCTAAACAATCATTAGGCGTCTAAAGTTAGACCTGCTCAAATGGCGTGTAGAGCACATCTATTAAAAGGTGCCTGCTGCTGTCACTTGCAAGAACACAGTGGAAAGCTGAGAGTGGAAAGAGATGAGAGTTGATGAGAGGGAGACAGGTGTGTTGTAATGGTTGTAATGTTTGTGAACATTACCTACATTTCACGGGACGGGAACCAGGGCTGCGAGAGGAAGGGAGTGTTTTGCAACATGGGATTCGAGGCTCGGCCTCTAGAGCAGGAGAGAAAGAGAGAGAAAAGGACAGGCCGGACTCCAACCAAGAGAGCCTTCCTTATGGTCGAGGCTAGCCCTAATGGCCTCCAGGCCCCTGAAAAGACCGTCCTCTGACTTCTCGGAGAGTCGTTATAGGCTCGGCCTCGTGAATGGGTCCCACTTAGTGACCAGGGTTGATCCTCAGAGGACGGAATGGCTCATACGAAGCCTTGGCGTAAAGAAGAAATAATCTGAAAGAACACAAATAATTGTTAGTTATGGGACTCGAGCACTAAGATTAAGAGGGCCATGTCCCAGAAGGGTAAAGGAAGAAGTAAGACAGAGCCTACTTTCATGAGGCAAGATATATTGCGCAGAGCTGCGAAAGAATAGTGTGGCCGGTGGTCCCCTCTGACCACACAAAGAACCTGCAGAGTTACAGGGGCAGCAGTGTGGAGTAGTGGTTAGGGCTCTGGACTCTTGACCGGAGGGTCGTGGGTTCAATCCCTGGTAGGGGACACTGCTGCTGTACCCTTGAGCAAGGTACTTTACCTAGATTGTTCCAGTAAAAACCCAACTGTATAAATGGGTAATTGTATGTAAAAAATAATGTGATATCTTGTAACAATTGTAAGTCGCCCTGGATAAGGGCGTCTGCTAAGAAATAAATAATAATAATAATAATAATACTGGAACTCCAGATCAGGGAAGTGAGAGTCACTATCCCCCCAAAAGATGGACCACCGGCTCCCCACTGAACCCACACCTGTGAACACAAACAAAGACAGTGTGCCAATGCATAACAAAAAGCAAGAAAAGACGAACGATGACAACAAAGACAAACAATGACAAACAAAATAACAAAAAATAGATGGTTAGTGGAACAAGCTATGTGTCGGCCATCCGCTCGGCGGAGAGGAAAAAAACCCTTCTATTAGAAGGAAAACCTCTGGTAGTCCTGGCGGAGAGGGCGCCCCTACTCCTGGCATACTAGCTATGGATTGATCAGGTGATGGCTGATGCATGCTCTGGCAGCTGAAGAGGCTGCACCAATCTTGAAGGAGTGTGTGGTATACAATAGGGGAGAAAGACTTGCTCTGGTGATGAGGGCAGAGAGGTGGGAAGAGAACCAGTGTATGGTAATGATGCCTTTGGAGCAATTAGTGAAGAGAGGGTCTAAGGAACTGAAAGGTCTTTTAATAGATATGAACTTAAGAGAGGAGAAAGGGCAGAGAGGGAAATCTATCTTTGATATTTGGATGAATTGACCTTGGCGGAGTTGGTCTGTCTTGGATACTCTCAAGAACAGGATGTAATGTAGATCTGGAACTAGAAAGAGGTTGGACATGCATGGACATGCATGAACATGCTGCGGAAGTGGAAATGAATTCCTGAAATATAGGTTTTTCTAGATGTTGGAGATAAATGTAGTGTGTCCCGAGTGTGAACGATGAAAGCTACAATCCAGTTTTTGTTAAAGGGTGTGGGGGATATCCTGTTCTGAGCGCAGAAAGTACAGAAGGTTGCCCAGCGTGTTGCATAAGAGGAGTGGGCGGATGGAGAGAGGGCTGCTAAGATATAAGTTCTTGCTGATAGGAGAAGGTTGGAGAGGGTTGGGTTTAATTGAAGATGAGCTGCTGGAACGGCGGGACTTGGAGGGGGGTTGGAACTGCTGCTGGAACCAGGCTGCAGAACTTGGCTACCTGTAGGTGAGATAATGCATCAGCTGCATTATTGTAGATGCCTGAAAGATGGCGAGCTTGGATAATGAAATTATGGGAAACTGATATACAGACTAAATGGCGAAATAGTTGCATGATGAGAGGGGAGGATGATCTGCCTTTATTGATGATGTGGACAGTTGACTGGTTGTCGCTGAAAAATAATATCGATTTTCTGAACCAAGAGTGCCCCCTGCTGCAGTGATGGGGTAAATTTCAAACAGAGCTGAGGACTTGAGATGGGGAGAGAAGTTTTGAATTTTGGGGGGCCAAGTGCTGTAGAACCACTTGTTGATTAGAAAACCCCTGAATCCTAAGGAGGAAGCATCTGTAAATAAAGATAGATCATAATGAGAGGCCGTTCCAGTGTTGCAGCAAGGTGGACCACATTCTGATGTCTTTTCTTTCTTCTGAGGAGATTTTGACATGAGAATCCAGGTTTTTTGCGAGAGCGAGAAGGTGAGATATGAATGTTCTGCCTTGGAGAATAATGCGAATTGTGAAATTGAAGTGGCCGAGGAGAGATAACAGGTTTCCTTCTCCATCATCTAGGAGATGGAGAAGGAAAGGAACTCGATACATGTTGAGAAGAATCCAGCTGAGGGCTTGGACTAGGTGTCAAATATTTTAGGGCTGCTGCGGCAGCCGGGTTAAGTTCCTTCTCCCATCATCTAGGAGGGATGGATAAGTTTAAAAGAAATATTTGCTTTTGCGAGCCAGGCACCATGGCCTGCTGCTTTAATGCATTTAATGTTGAGGCAGAATTGATCAGAAATCCAGCTGAGGGCTTGGACTAGGTGTCAAATATTTTAGGGCTAATCCTGAAGATGGGGAACGGTGGAGCTGGGAAGGGGCCGGCCATGAACCCTTTATCCACCTCGGCTTGGATTAGAGACGGGGAGAGAGCGTGACGTCTGATGGCTGCTGCTGATTGGGAGCCTGAAGTGGATGCTGTAACTAGGTTGTACTCTGGAACGCTGATGGATGATGGGACTGGGGGCGGGGTCGAAGCTGCTTGGGCAGAGGCGAGCAAAGGAGCCACTGAAATGAAAGGTGTGGTGGAGGTGGGTGTGCAGCTTAGCACATGAGATTGGAAGGAGGAACTGCAATGGTGGTGGAGTGATCGTCTATGCCATCTAGACGAGAGTTGATTGCAGACAAAGCATAAACTGCTTCATGTCGTTCATAACTTTCTGATGCAGCTCTGCCATAGCGTCTTCAGCTGCAGGTAGCTGCTCGGTTTCTACTATACTTGCAGGCGCCTCTGTAGTGGTGACATGTGCAGTGGAAGCTGCTACTGAGCGAGAAGGGGCGGGGCAGCGAGTGGAAAAAATGGGTCTTGCTGAAACGGAGTCGCACAGAAGTAAAAATAATGTGGTCCGATCGCTTCCAAGTGGAATTTGGATTTCCTTATCAAACAATGTTTTTAATAGTCTGGTGAGTGGCCAGTCCTTAAAGAAAAGCTGAGCAGGGAAGGGATCCTGTTGGCGTTTCCTTTTGGAAAGACGCGGCTGGGAAAGCTCTGGGTCAGGGGCTGCAACAAATGGTGCTGGAGGTATCGGAATGCTCTGTGAATCCTCAGGTTCGTAGGTAAACCCATGTTCAGTGTCGGGTCTTGGTTCGATAATAAATCGGGTGGTCGTGCTGGAACTAGGTCAAAGCCAAATAGGGAAGTCGTATCGGGTAGTCAAAAGTTCAGTAGTCGAAATTGGAATCAGACAGGCAAGGTTTCATTCACGATAATCTATTTAATATTATTTCTCTCTTTCTGTCTCTTTCTCTCTATAAGGGCAAAAAAGCAAAACGCAAGAGAAAGAGCTGAGCTGTGACTGTGATTAAATAGGGAGTCAATGATGACAGTCAGGTGAAATTAGTCAATGATCATAGGCAGATGAAATTAGAAAATAGCGAAGCCCTGGTTTACACTCCCCGAATTTCACAAGTTAACATTTATCTTAAACAAATATTGAGTCAGAATCATGTATTGATTGCTGAAAAAGAATTAGGTTTGTGTATATATAGTTCATCCCTTAAGAAAAAAATTGATAGTATTACTATAAGATCCTATAGGATTTCTTTAGTGACCTATAGTATTCCTGTAATATCCTATAGTATTTGTATAGTATTTCTGTTTGTACTACTTCGTTCTGTAGTGTTGTATAATATTTACTATAGAATTATATAGTATTTCTCTATAGTATGTCCCAATTAACTAAATTTTTCTATAAGATTCCTATAGTAAAACTATAGAATTCTTGTCATAAAGGATTATACGTTAATTTATGTTCCCCGAATTCAGATTGTCTGTGTTTTCTCAACACTTCATCACATTAGTTTTTGGAACTTACCCAAAATGACATTCATGTTTTTATACAGGAAATAAACATGGAAAAATCAGAACAGTACCATGTTGATAATGCGATCAATAAGCACGAAAAAGTCCTCAAGTAAAGTCTGAGCAATAACAGACATTCAAAAGGTTTTAAGTAAATTATCAAGTAGTATTTATGTATTACTACGGGGTACAGCATACCAAAAAGTTTTCATTCAAATTAAGTTGCACTATAACACAAATTTATAAAAAGAGAAAAAAATACTGTACTTTAAAAATTCAAGTGTTCCAATGCAAGGTCTGATGGTTTTTTTTTTAAATACATGGAGAGTATCATAAATGAAAAATGAGATATTTATCTAATAACAAAACAAAGTCGTCTCAATTAAGAGAGTCATTACTAAATGAAAAACAAATTCCATATTTATTTTGTTTTTCTGAGGCTGCATCTGGCTACCTTTTGAGCAGAGCATTTGCCTTTCCCATCGGACATGTTTTTTAGTTTGTGAGGAACGTTGTTGTACAGGATGGGATTCATGCATTTGCCACGGGAGGGACAGGTAATGTGAATGTCGTACTGAACATCAGGACCACATCAAAAATATAAAATCAAAGACCTAAATCCAGCCTTACAACAAAGGAAGTAAAAGCACACTAAAAGCCTTATATGTGTAAACATTTAAAGCAGCATTCTCTGCTAATTCAAAGAGAAAAACTGCAAATGTTTTAACTATTGCTTGCTTTTTGGGTAAAAGTTGCAGTACAGAATTTTAAACTTGACACCTTGTCTTTTTACTTCCACAACTCGTATATGTGGACAGTTTGCCCTATTCAGGCACAAGAAAACCTTACACTTGAACAGCCTGGTTTTCTGCATTCCGGTTTCTGGTAAATGGGCTGCCTTCGATGTCCTTGAATCTTTTGGCGGCAGTGGAGTTTTTTTCTGTGGTGGATTGTCATCTTCGCTGGATTCTGAGGATGAAGTGGTATGATTCTCTTAAATAGAATGATTTGCTCTGCTGATCACATCTAAAAATGCAGGTACTGCTTAACCTCTTTACATGGTACAACTAATGTCTTGCATTGTGAATGGTACTGAAATCATGAATTAGCTGCTGTCAAATCAGCCATGTGCAAAATTACCTTTACAGTCAGTTTATTTGTTGTGTAGGCGATTCTGTAGTAAGCAATCTGTTGATCTATGTGATCAACTCCAACCATTGACTTGCTGTAGGCAGCAACTGCCTGAGGCCGTGGGACGTCAAGATACAGTTTGTCCTTTTTAGACCAATGATGGCAACTGACCTGCGGCTCAAGTGAATCGCTTCTTGATCTATTTGTATCTCATCATACCATTTGATGATTGCTACCTCCTTGTCATTTCTGAGTACCATATCTGTTGATCCTCTTCCCTTTCTTTCAAGATTTTCGTACTAAGCAGTTTGTTGTTTTTAGGAAGTCTGTTTCTTATTAAGGTTCCAGTACAGAACAGCCCCATCTGCAACAAGAAGTCAGCGAACTTCAGAGACGTGAAGAATCTGTCAAAGTACACACAAGAGCCCTTTTCCAGCTGTACTGTTAAATGTGCTACAACAGCTTGTCCTTGGGTTAGTTTTTTTTTTGGTCTCTTGTACCATTCCCTAACATTGCAAGCAGATTGTCTGTCCCCTGGTACAGCTCAAAGTCCAGCACTACAGCATTGGCTGCAGCTAACACAATTCAAGATCCCCTCAGGATTTGTTTTTCAGAATTCTCTAAATGTCACACAACCAATTATTCAAGAACAATTCCAACAGTAATTGCTCGGGACATTCAATTTCGTCATTTGCATTATTTTTCTAACCACAGGCTTGACTAACTTACCAGAAGGGAATTACTTCAGTTAAGTTATAAAAAGCCATCTCTACACATTTTTACAAAAGCTGCTCGTCTCCTTAGAATGTATTATATTTGCTTCTCTAATGTATTGCTTCCAATCTCTGATAAACTGGATGTTCTATCATTCACTCACACACCAATCCTACAGATCAACAAACCATCTCAATAGAGCCAATAGAAAATCTATTCTAATTTGGAAATAACGCTGTGGGACATTCAAGGATCTGCTCCAACATTCAGGATACAAATGTCACTGCAGGACATCTAAGATCTACTCTAACCATCTTCCACACCACCCATCACAAAGGAGTCCTGGAGTTCTGTCAACATTCTGCTCTCCAGATGCTTTTCCCCATTCAAGGATGCCCTTCTAGAAATGATGTCGTCTCTGCTACTGTAGGTTCCTCCGGCATGACAAAATCCCCACTGAAACCTGTTCCTTGATCCATTATCGAACTTCTGCATCGGAGACCTTAAACTTCAATCTCAGGTAATGTATTCTGTACATTTTAACGCTCGTAAAAAATATCATACTAATCATATTAATTACTCTTTCTGCTTCTACTTGCATATCGAGGCGTTTTTGCTGCAGTTTGTGTGCACCTTGAACTTCGGTCTCTGGTGACGTATTCCGTGCATTTGGCGCACGTAGAGTGTTGTGCAGGTTGCGTTTGCCCTTTTCTGCTCGCTCTGGCTGTCTGACCGTGTCCTGCTGCAGTTCAGGGGGTGTTTTCTATCTTTCATAAACAAAGTAAATCTGATAAATTAAAAGGAGAAACTGTTCACATTGCTCGCACTAATTCTGTTTTTTTTTTCTGTCCTCACGCTTCCATGCTGAGGTATCTAGCCTCCAAATCCCAATCCACACCTCGGGACCTGCTGTTTCTAAATGCGCAAAACCCGACAGTCTCCAGGTCCTGGTTTCTGCAAGACTCCAAAAAGGCGGCCTTACTTCCTTGAACTATTCATGCCATTCCTTCAGGATTGGAGCTGCAACCACAGCTGCTCAGCAAAACATTCCTGCGCATGTCATAAAAAAGAAAAACAAAACAAACTGCATTCTGCTATAAGATGTCACATATTATGTACAATTATGCTATTTTTTTTAGGCCTGGAGGGGAGATGACTGAAGGTCTACGGCCCTCGGAAATGTGTTCCTTTTTTCTTCCCTCTGTTGCCTTTAGTCACGCAAAAGTAGATATCACATCTTGTCATATACATTTTCTTTTTGGGCGTAGTTAACTATTTTTATTTCTATATTCTCATTATCAAAATGTGTGAAGTGGTGTAGGTGGCCATAATTATTTATGTATTTACATATATTTTTGATTTTTGTTTTTGTTTTGGTTTTTGTTCACCGGGATGAACACAGCGCACTAATTATGAGCGAATAGAGATTCTCAGTGAATCTCTCAGTCTCTCTGTTCCTTTGGGGATGAATATACAAAGCTCCTCTGCCTAATCATTTTGTTCACCGGGACAAACACGTCACATAGATTTATTATTTTATAGTTTGTTTTTTAGCAGGCAGCACCGGGATGCTCCAAGGGATGAGACTGTGCTCCAACTACTTTTTATTTTTATAAACCCACTGTTTGGGTTCATTGTTTTTGGAAATCTGTAAGATTTTGTATTATAATAAAGGTGGTCATTTAACGCAAGATTGTCCTGACTGAATAACAATTAAATGAACTGGCACATAGCAAAATGGAGAAAAATACCAAAAAAATTACAAAAGTGGGCAATTGCCATATTTCAGGACTGGCTAAAACAGAAGCAAATTAAAATACATATCTCAACTGTGGAAAATGTACATCTAAACAAAATACTAAGGGATTTCTATGGGGAAAAAAATGTAAGCTACATAGTCTGAGGTGGAATAAACTGCTGTCTAAATGAAAACAAAACTGGGGAATCTGTCAGTATGCCACCCCGACTTCGTCACTTCACAGACGCTTCTAAACGCTACAGAAAAACACAAAAAGACAAGTCTGCACATTATCCACCCCTCTCCAACACAGACCTTAAACAATATTGAAATCCTAGACGGCATTGAATTTATTTTTCTTCCTCCCGTCCCTTCGTTCTGCGAAACAACAATAGCATCTTGAGGAAAAAAAAAAAAAATGAATTCAGTGCCGGTGTCACAGGAAATAAGTTAGCATTTGCCTTTTTGAGCGTTTCTACGCATGCGTGACTCTTAACTTAAAGGCAAAGTTCTCTGTGGCGATTCATCCAAAATTACAGGATGCCATTTGTATTTTTTTGAGAAACGAAAACAGGAATTGCATTGCAGACAGTATTTTTTTGTTTAAAAAGGTGACATTTATCGTAATGTATATTTACGTTTAATTTTTATTATAAATACATTTTATCTTCAGGAAATTGTTCGCTATATATATATATATATATATATATATATATATATATATATATATTATAAATACATTATTTTGTCAGTATAATTTATGTCTATGCATAGTGTGAGATAGCAGGTTGAGGGGACAGCAGGGAGGGGTTAAAACCTCCCCGAGAGAAATGTATTTGTTTAATTGTTTTACTTTATTGTTTAATTGATTTGTTAATTGTTTTATTATTAATTATCCCCTGCACCTGGTAGCTATTGTTAAATTAAAACCAGGTGCAGGGTATTTAAGAGAGGCAGCTATCTGCTCATGGCTGCTGGATAGAAGGAGGCAAATTGTATTTCCATACTGAAGTAAGTGCCGTGTCAAACCTGTGTGGTTTTAGTTTGGTGGGTTTTGTTTGGTGGGGAAACGGCAGCCGTCCTACTTGTAGTCAGGGTGTTCCTGAAAGTTAAGTTAGTGCTCAGAATTAGGTGTTTGTTTTGTGTTTTGGTTTTATAATTTTGTGTTTATTAAAAATTAGCGCTTTCTTGTGTCCTGGGTCGTATTTTTAAAGGGGCACGAACCCGAGTGAGTGCCGGGCCGTCACATATGGTGTCAGAAAGTGTTCCCCTAGAAATGGAGAGCATTGAACAATTAATTGCGAGGAGCAACCGCAATACTGCTGCTCAAATAAAGCAGACTGCGAGAATGGAGAGGTGGGCGATACAGATGGGGTTGGCCCCGCTGAAGATACAGGAGCGGGAGCCAACCGAATTGGAGCTGTTACTCCAAAAGTGGGAGCAGGCTAGCGTAGCTCCGCAGGCTCCCGAGCCAGAGGGGGAGGAGCCGCCGCTGCCAGAGCCCAGAGGGGAGGAGCCGCCGCTGCCAGAGCCCAGAGGGGAGGAGCTGCCGCTGCCAGAGCCCAGAGGGGAGGAGCTGCCGCTGCCAGAGCCCAGAGGGGAGGAGCTTCCGGAGCCTAGGGAGGAGGAAACCACAGCCCCGACCACCACCCCCACGGTCCAGTCCAGCTGCCGCCGCCCAGTCCCTTACCCCTTGCTCCTTCGGTTAGCCTGGACCTCCCTTCACTTGACCTGGAGCCCAGGAGTCGGCAGAATGGGCACAGTTCTCCACCTGGTCCCCTGCTTATACGCCCCCTGGTCACTGCTTTGCTCCCCTTGTGACCGGATGTCGCTGCACTGGGTCCCAGCTGCAGACCTCTGCCCGCTAAATGCCGTCGACAAACCGGTGGGGTCCTCGATGGCTGACCCAGGACGGAACCTTTTCAAAGAGGGCGAAATTGACATTTATGGACCTCGAGGGTGGGTGGTTGTGTTTTTAGGGAGGAGGTGGCCGTCTCGTGGCCTGTGTCTTGTAAAGACAAGGGGGGGGATGTGAGATAGCAGGTTGAGGGGACAGCAGGGAGGGGGTTAAAACCTCCTTTAAGTGTTTAATTGTTTTACTTTATTGTTTAATTGATTTGTTAATTGTTTTATTATTAATTATCCCCTGCACCTGGTTTTTGTTAAATTAAAACCAGGTGCAGGGTATTTAAGAGAGGCAGCTAGTCTGCTCATGGCTGCTGGATAGAAGGAGGCAGATTGTGTGCTCTGTCTCCGAGCAGTCATACTGAAGTATGAAACCTGTGTGGTTTTAGTTTGGTGGGTTTTGTTTGGTGGGGAAACGGCTTAGCCGTCCTACTTGTAGTCAGGGTGTTCCTGAAAGTTAAGTTAGTGCTCGTAAGAGTTATGTTTGTTTTGTGTTTTGGTTTTATAATTTTGTGTTTATTAAAATTATCCATTTCTTGTGTCCTGGTCGATTTTTAAAGGGGCACGAACCCGAGTGAGTGCCGGGCCGTCACAATAGTTAAAATTACTACTTGCCAAATGTGTATTTCCTTTCAAAAATGTCATTCGTGGACATGTCATATACTATGGCGTAAGCAAATAAGTGTTTATGTAGGCTCACTTGAACAAAGTTATATTACTTTCACAGTAAATTGCTCGGTGACTTTGAACCTTTTCAATAAATGGGAGTGGGAAAGTGGGTACAAACAATGTAGAGAATACCGTTTTGATGTTTTAATCAAATCTACGTGGTATATCTAAACCTGTTTTAATATAGAAAACGTACATGTTTTTAGTGGAAGATGAAGTTTTAAGATATATATATATATATATATATATATAATTTGAAAACGTACAAAACGATTGGCTTCCTATACATACCGTCCTAAAGTGCAGTTAAATTATTTATATGAACATCTGTAATCCTAGTTGACATGATGGATGTACTTGCACAGCACCAAATACTGTACTAATAATTCAGATAGCTCTCCAATTTAATGCAGTACCCTGTGCAAATCTCTGATCCTCAATGCTACAGTAAAAGGCCCCACTCACCAGTCGTTGTATTTCAGGAAAGATAAAACATCATAGCACAGGTTATACTTTTTACTTGTAGATTATTATGTGAAGCTCCATGTGAGAACTTGCTCAACGTTATCTGATTTGTTTAAATTATTATTTTATGCCATTTCTCATGAATCAAATATAAATATATCATGAATATAATCTAAAGATATCATACAGCATTCATTGCATACCATACAGTAACACATATGTCTATATACATTTCTCAATAAAAGATATTTAAAAAATACACTTTTATTAAAACAAAACAATATACACAATACATGTACACAATTCAAAATATATAATACAAAAATATATATACAATAAAATCAAAGGTGTAAGGGTGGGTATGGGAAGGGAAGGATGTATTTACAGAAGGTGTGGTTTAATTCCATGCTGGAGGTTTTCTTAGGAATATATCACTACCAGTGTCATTCATATGGACACCATCCCGCCTAAAAAGCCCAACCTGATCATATTTAATTTCGGGGTGCCAAATCCCCCCCTAAACCCCTTACAAAATCCGAAATTACATTGTTCATCCAGTTACGGGCTTTGTTTATTTTTGGAAATGCCTTTACATCTTTCCAAAGACGTCGCTGGGTGATGCACAAGAAAATTATTAGTTGTATTTGGAAATAGCTCATGCAAATTTGTTAAATCTTTTTTTCATTTTTCTAACTAATTTCACACTTTTCAATTTACCCAAATCATTGCCTCCAGCGTGAATCACCAGGATATCAGGTTTGGAAGAAGGGGAATTAAAAAATTAATCAAACAAAACAAAAAAATGCCACCTAAGCCCCCTTCATCCGAACCAGCAGACAGAGGAGTTTGGCAGCTGCAGGTCCAGCCCGAGCGTTTGTCTGGCACGGCGTCCATTCCCCCCCCCACTCCCCCCCCTCCCCCACTCCCCCACTCAGTGCACAAAACTGTGCCCAACAATCCAGACCGATGTTTCTGCAAAGAAATAATATCTGATACAGTACGTCAACACATACAAATTATACATGTTTTTATTTCTCTTTCACTGTATTATTTGTACAAAGAAACTCCAATATAAATATTTGCGGCAATTACAAATTTAAAATGACAACTCTGGTGAGAGTTTGCCACGTCTTTGTAAACTGGGAATTAAACTTAACACCTATTATTAAATAATAGATAATATGTTGTATTAGAAACTGTTATTATTACATTTTAAACACAAATATAATTGCACATAAAAATAAATCGCACAACAAATGATTTCTGCTTATGTCATAACCAATATACAAAATAATGCATGTATTGTATTTACTTCTCTTTCGCTAATATTTACAAATATATTGCAAGTTCATGTACGAAGAAAACCGATAATATAAAGTAACCAGTGATTAAATGTAATCTTTGTTAACTACGTAGCCTAAAGTTAACCTATTATTAAATAATAATATAAAAAACACGTTATTAATATTACAACGACGTGTTTTCGATTTTTACCACATATAATGTAGCTTTTAACAATATGTTTCAGAGTAAAACAAACAATTTACTAGACACTTTGGAAAGATCGCAATAACAGTCTGTTCTGAATTAAAGTTCACAGACAGAAAATGGCGACGGCTTAACCTTGCCTTTAAGTTCTAAGATTAGCGCATGCGTAGAAAGGCTCAAAAAGGCAAATGCTACCTTATTTCCCAGCTAACTTATTTCCTGTGACACCGTCCGCCTCCTCGTGGATCTTTTCAATGGCAATGTACAATTCAACGGCAATGTACAATTCAACACATACCAAAAATAAAGATTTACTTACTTTTGCATGTTTCAATTATATCCATTTATCAGCTTAACTTAGTGTGTAGTTCAAAGTTACAGATGGGACTTATTTTGTGGTTCCTTTATTGGCGTAAGAATATTTAATAAAAAATATATATATATTTTTTGCCCTAAACATGATTTCTGCTTTTTTTTTTTTTAAATCCATTGTTTGACCAGGATTCTAAATGCAATAAGGCCCTGAGGTGTCCATATATTGGACGTATATGGACAACCCTGTTAGGCCTTATTGAATATTATGTCTGCCAGTTCAAAAGGGGGGTAAATCCCTATCGATATGCATGAAAATTGGTGTGTGTGGTCGGATTGACAGGCTCAACAAGTGAAATACTTTTTGAGATACAGCGTGGCGATAAAAAAAGCTGTTTAAAAAAAAAAAACAGAAAAATTAAGACGCTTTTGTATACACCTGTATCTCAAAAAGTACTGCTAATTAAGGAACCACACTTGGCATACACATAGTCCTGGGAGTGTAGATGTGCAATGGGGTATTTATATTTTCTGACTAAGATGATGAGAAGATAATGTTTTGCCAAATAGAATAAAATACAAATGCATACTATTATATGTATGCGTGTTATATATTCCATATTTAAGCACATACATTAAACACTTTCTGCTATTTGTTTACTGTATATCGCTGCCAAAGGAAGTTTGAGATTTTTTAAATTAACAGCGTGCGCTGGTCCACGAAGTTGTTCAACTGCTACAGAATGTTTATCATGAAAGAGACCTTCTTCACAACGCGAAGTAATTTACTGACAGGTGGGTAAAAGCTATTAATCATTTGTGTTGATTTAAGAAACCCCTAAAATAAGGATGTATCAGACAGCTGTAGAACATCCACGAGTAAAATAAAAAGTTATTTAATTTTTGTTAATGAAATGGGTCAATAACAATATATTTTTTAGAAAGTATAAGACATGGCTGATGACGATAATCAATCAGCCTGAATTGAGAAAATAAATAAATGAATACGACTCGCAGCGAGTAGTCTAAAGCCGGTAAAAAAAACAAAAAACATTACAATACAGTATATTATTAATAGTGACAATACAACTGTAGTAATATTCATATTGTAATTGTTTATGTGTACAACTCGTCAGGACAGTACAGTAAAGTACAACTATACAGAATTCTATTTATTACATTTCGAGTAAACTTTTGGGCAATTCAATTTAGAAATGCATGTAACCTGTTATTGTTATTATTTCATTTTTAATAAATACTCTTAGTATATCACAGATTATTATATACATTTTCAGATATCCAAATCACTATACAGAATTATATTTATTACATTTCAGAAACCTTTTTTCCTTTGGTGTTTGATCCAAATATCTCCTTTCTAATTCAGGTAAGAACTGACAAGACTTGAAAGATGCGCCTGACAGACAGAAGAGAGAAGAAGTGACTGCAAATCCGATATGGTATCAAGACCTTAAATTGCACACAACGCATCTGTCTGCCTAAAAAACTTCCGGGTTTTTACATTATCTTTCTAGAGAGAGTGGACAGAGCCACACAACATGAAGAATAACTGCTCCCCGGCAGTACTGTTCAAATAATGTCACCAGCTCTTCAGCCTCAGGTACAGCCCTTGCTTTCCCCACCTTTCCAGCCTCAGATAGAGCCATTGCTGTCCCCATCTCTCCAACCTGAGGTACAGTCCTTGCTGTCGTCATATCTGCAACCTCTCTGGCAGCTGTTGCTGTCCCGACCTCTCCAACCTCAGGTACAGCCGTTGCTGCTTCCAACGCAACCTTAACTCTGCACTCTTATGTGTATGTTTCCTGTCACACTTGACATCACATATGACATCATCAATGACATGGGCAATGACATCACTAAGCACATGACAAATTCTCCCTGAAGACTGGCCATACGGAAGTCATTGTGATTGGTAACGTAAAAGATAATGCAATTTAGCAAAAGATAAAAAAAAGTTTCCAGAATTAAAACAGTATCCAAAGTCAGGATTCAAAATTGCAAAATATAGTGCTCGATAAGGCCCTAATGTCACAGTTCACTTGCAAATGAAAATACACAAAAACAACTAAAGATCACAGATAAAAAAAAAAAAAAAATACATCACAGTATCTAAAACTGTTACATTACCCTAGCTTGTCTCTTTCGCTTTGTTTTGGCTGCATTTCCATCAGGTGAAACTAAAGGAAGCTTGTGACGGAGTCCGAAATCGTGTGTGACAGGTAAGTGCATTCATTTGTTACATATACATATATATATATATATATATATATATATATATATGGATTGATTTTATTCTTAATACAAGGGCAGTAAAACG